>VTFQ01000012.1:1702144-1962144 GCA_036281575.1 Ancherythroculter nigrocauda
TCAGTCAATAGAACATGATTTCATGAAAAAATGTTACGTACGTGAACAAACATTTTTCAAGTATGTTTTACAAGAAGATATTATTTCAGTCTTTCTACATCAAAATTTTGTTTAAATGAATATGTTACTTGAATTAAACAAAAAAATCTATCCATCCATCCATCCATTCATCCGTTTATCCATCCATCCATCCATCCACCCATCCACCCACACATCCATAAATCCATCCATCCACCCATTCATTCATCCATCCATCCATCCATCCACCCATTCACCATCCATCCATCATGCATGCATCCATCCATCCATCCTTCTACCCATCCATCCATTCATCCATCCATCCATCCATCTACCCATCCATTCATCCATCCATCCATCCATCCACCTACCCATCCAACCATTCACCATCCATCCATCATGCATGCATCCATCCTTCTACCCATCAATCCATCCATACATCCACCCATCCATCTACCCATATATCTATCCATCTACCCATCCATGTATCCATCCATCCATCCATCCATCCATCCATCCATCCATCCATCTACCCATCATCCATTCATTCATCCATCCAGCCATCCATCCATCCATCCATCCATCCATCCATCCATCCATCCATCCAACCAACTGTTCATCCACCTATCCATCTACCCATCCATCCACCCATTCACCATCCCTCCATCATGCATGCATCCATCCATCCACCCATCCACCCATTCACCATCCCTCCATCATGCATGCATCCATCCATCCACCCATCCACCCATTCACCATCCATCCATCCATCCACCCACACATCCATCCATCCATACATCCACCCATCCACCATCCATCCATCCATCCATCTATCTATCCATCCATCCATTCATCATCCATCCATCATGCATCCAGCCATCCTTCTACCCATTCATCCACCCATTCATCATCCATCCATCATGCATCCATCCATCCATCCTTTTACTCATCCATCCATCAATCCATCCACCCACCCATTCACCATCCATCCATCCATCCACCGTCCATCTACCCATCAATCCATCCATCCATCTACCCATCATCCATCCATTCATTCATCATCCAGCCATCCATCCAACCGTTCATTCATCCATCCATCCACCCATCCACCCATCCACCATCCATCCATTAATTCAATGTGTTACTTGCCCTTTTATTGTAGTTATTTGCAAAATGTACTAGTGTAATTTTTTTTCAGTGTATTTAAAGGTCTTTATATTTTACTCCAAAGGCATATTCAATGAGCTTTATTACTCATAATCAAATGAAGTTAGCGCAACATATTATTTTATTTTATCTTTTTAATATTACTTGCTGTTTTATTGTAATTATTAGTGAAATTTACTAGCAATTTCTGGGTGAGCATCCAGTTACTTACATAACAGTCTTTATATTTTGCTCTAAGGGTGTATATAATGAGCTTTAGTGCTCATAATCTAGGGAGGCTGGTGCAACATTATGTTTCCCATCCTCAAAGCGCAGTATTCTGTGAAGAGAGCGGAGTGGGAGGAGTCATGTCTGCTGAGGAGCCGCTCTGATAGGGCCATTAGTGGATGATTGATAGGCCTCTGCTCCAATAGATGACTGTCATTTCTTTTAGTGATGGCCCTGACCTGTCAGTCATGTGAATGATGAATATGTTAAATGATGTAGAACCGCAGCGGCTGAACAGGCATAATTCCAGCCGCCCTCTCAACCGCAGGCAATAAGCCCTCATTCCCTAACATTTATTTACTGCTTAGAGAAGCTTCAGAGCTCCAGTCACACCCAGTTCTTTACGGGCCGGCTCTGCACTTCTAAACATATACAAACACGTTCCAGTGGCTTTCTTTAGTTTATGTTTTGTATTTATTATTATTTAATTTTTTTTTTAGATATTTTTATTTTTTACTTTTTCCAAAGAACATTTCCAAGATATATTCTCGACATACATCATATTTCATTTTTAAAAATTCATATTTTAAATAAAGATTAATCATTACCACTTTTTGCAGTGTAACATTATTATCATGAAAATTTAGCATCCCAAATATATTTTATTTCACTTTATTTATTTTTTTAGATATTTTAATTTTTTTTTACAGTTTTTTACTAACGTACTTTATATTTAATTTTTTTTTAAAAATACCAACAATATTTTAAATAATGGTTAACCATTACCATTTTTTGTATTGAAATATTATTATCATTTAGCACCCCAAATATTTTATTTTATTTTATTTTATTATTTTATTTTTTTTACTTGTTTTATTTTATTTTATGCATACATTTAAAGAACATATATTCCAGACATACTTCATATTTCATTTAAAAAAAATAATATTCTAAATAAAGTTTAACACTTTTGCTTTGAAATATTATTTTAATATTATTTAATATTATATTATTTAAATTGTATTTACAGTAGAAGTGTTTATATATCATGGAAGCAGTTGTTTCATTGCTTTTTATTTATGCTGATTTTAATAAAATTAATTGAATTCCAGTATTTTTTTAATTTGGAAATAATAAGAATTACAGTTTGTTTTTGTTTGTTTTTTACAGAATTGCAAACAAACTCTTACTTCGCAACATTTACTTTACAAAGTAAAACACAAATCTAGTCAAATGCATCACAATAATTAAAAATTTGGGGGTGTCATGTGACCTGAACATGTTTTCATGAGATTCAGGCATGTCTCTTGTGTGTAATGATCTTGTTCTTTTGTGGGAATGTCACCGGAGCGTCGGCCTCATTAATTATCAGACGTTGCTCTTCTGGAAGGTCCGTGGGATCGTCCAGCACTAGATAATAACGTATCAAACTCAACTTGTGTTGTTTCTCATCCTGTCACTATCAACAGCATCTCAGCTGAAGATCACATTGTGCTGTTCCTCAGATTCAGTGTGAGACAGACACAAATGAAGAGTTTTGACATCTTCTGTCTCCCTCTTATGCTAAAATCAGCCCGTCAGCGCGATATATCTCTCTCCCCTCCGGGTTTAAGCCCATTCCCCGTGTCAGCGGGTCTCGTAAGTTATTGTCTTCCGTAATTAACCGGTTATCAAACAAGAACGTTTCATTAAGGTACAATTACAGCTAATTCTGCGGGGGGCGACCGCCATGTCACGATTAAGACGCCGACACATGCTCCATGGCACCGACGCTCCCGTTACTTCTAATTCATAGCGACCTGCTCCCTCTCTGACGGCTTCAATTGCTAATGAATCCGCTCACTTTGGAATAATTAGAAATCCTTAGGCATGGTAATTTATTTAAGAGCTGCTGTCGTTAGGGCCACTCATTAGTGGAGGTTAAATTAATTTGAAACCAAAGCTGCTGGGAGCTCCTTGGGAGTTCATTACTACAAGAAACGACACCACCCCGTTCAATATTTAACTAGCAACACGCAAGGTCACAAAC
The DNA here is from genome assembly GCA_036281575.1 of Ancherythroculter nigrocauda. Classification (NCBI taxonomy): domain Eukaryota; kingdom Metazoa; phylum Chordata; class Actinopteri; order Cypriniformes; family Xenocyprididae; genus Ancherythroculter; species Ancherythroculter nigrocauda. The sequence continues at coordinate 1,705,566 of VTFQ01000012.1, forward strand.
TTGCGTATTTGAGAGTAATTCATAGTTTTGGATCTGTTATTTTTGTTCTGTTGGTTAAAATCAACTCCATAGTGAAGGTTCAAGCATGCTAACCCTAACTTATCATTATTTATATTATATGAAACAAGCATTTTCTATAAAGCTGCTTTATATAAAGCACTAATAAACTTGATTTGAATTGAAGAATTAAAACCTTAAGTGGTGTCTCTAAATTCACACTCACAAATCAACTATTTGGTTGTTGCACTGCAAAAAAACTATTTAAAAAAAAACAAAAAACTATTACATATTTTCCATTTTATTCTTTTATTCCCCTTTTAAAGGGGACCTATTATGCCTCTTTCACAAGATGTAATATAAATCTCTGGTGTCTCCAGAATGTGTCTGTGAAGTTTCAGCTCAAAATACCCCACAGATCATTTATTATAGCTTGTCAAATTTGCCCCATTTGGGTGTGAGCAAAAACACGCCTTTTTTGTGTGTGTCCCTTTAAATGCAAATGAGCCGCTTTCCAGAAGAGGGTGGAGCTTTAACAGCTCAACAACAACAAAGCTGGAGAATCTCACACAGCCAAAATGAGGATTGTCGGGGTTTAAGTAAATTTTAGGGTTAGTGATGTCAACAACCCAGGAAGAAGCTCGTTGTAGTCCCTACCAGCCATTAGTTGTAGTCCTTAAACAGCGATTTCTGTAAAAGAGCATTGTAACTTTGCAGTTACAAATTATAAATTTGTAAATTATATTCAGTAACACTTTATTTTGATTCTCCCCCAACAGAAATTCTACTGACTTTCAGTAACTTTGCAAATACATGTCAACTCAAAAACATTGAAAGCCAATCAGAATCCATCCTGCTTTAAAGAGTTCGAGCATTTAAAGCGGCAGACAACAAAACTGCAGCTCGTGCTTATAATACGAGACAGAACGATATCATCCAAATATAGTTATAGTTATCGTTTTTGGTGTGAACGAGCCTTAACCTTATAAAACTATACTGTATATAACTAAAGATAGATAGATTGTATTACTAACTAAAAACATGCTTAAGAAGAAATCTGTACTTGCCTGAAGTTTATTGGTGGAATGAGGCGTTTTACATTTAGTGTGCGAACAAATTCAAATTGACAAAACAAAATAGTGTTACTTAGGAGGACAGTTGTTGAGAGAATGTTCATATGTGACCCTGGAGCACAAAACCAGTCATAAGGATCATTTTTAGATTTATACATCATCTGAAAGCTGAATATATAAGCTTTCCATTGATGTATGGATTGTTGTTGCTGAGAAACTATTTAAAAAATCTAGAATCTGAGGGTGCAAAAAAATCGAAATATTGAGAAAATCGCCTTTAAAGTTGTCCAAATGAAGTCCTTAGCAATGCATATCCACTCACAAAAATACATTTTTTATATATGTACGGTTGGAAATTTACAAAACATCTTCATGGAACATGATCTTTACATCCTAATGATTTTTGGCATAAAAGAAAAATCAATCATTTTGACCCATACAATGTATTGTTGGCTATTGCTACAAATATACCCGTGTGATTTATAAGTGTTTTTGTGCTCCAGGGTCACATATATGAATGCACTTCTCTCAACGTTTCCTTTTTTACAGTGTGGACAACTACTTGACCCTCCAGAAGTTAGTCTTTTCTTCCCTATTGTGCTGTATATCCGAGAGAAACGCTTCTGGAACAAGAACAATTGTAGGGCGGGGCTTGATTTTGTCTGTGGGGAATTGATTGGATGGTTGTGGTTTGCTATTGGTGGATCTCATGTGAGTGACAGGTTGCCCCGCCCTCATCATCAGAGAAGAGAAGAGATGCTGCAAGAGGAGAAACATGACGAGAAACATGATTTTAACACAAGAATGATGCGCACATACAAATCATTTATAATAAATACTCCAATATTCCATAAAAGAAAGGAATTGTCTATTTTGATTTTTGAAAAGTTTGGCTGTCCAGGAGACAGAATTGAGGTATTAAAGAGATCTCATTGGTGTTTTTATCTTCCTAAGGGACTGCAGCCGTATTCATCTTGTTAAGTCACATTGCTTTTTTCCCCCCAATTTCTCCATTTGCAATTTAACGTTGTCGCCTGGATGTGCCTGGATGCACCGTGACGTATTTTGTCACAGATTTAAAGCGTGTTTTCCCTCATCATTCTGATGTCCGCCCCAGTTTCAGAAGGGAATTGGCCGCACTCGTTGCCAAGAAGAAATGGAAACCGTAATTCTGGGATGTGAAATGATTGACAAGCAATTACATTAGCCTACATCGCATTTCATTCACTTTGTTTGCATAGGCCGACTTCTGCGTTAAATTTAGGCTTGAATTCAGTCTTTCTCCCTGAACAACCCCCATCTTTTTCTTTTGTCCTGGGATGTACACTTATAAATCTGTGTGTGTGTGAGTGTGTGTGAGTGTGTGTGTTTGTGTCACATATGCTTATATTTTTATGGACAAAGATGAAATTCTGATGCTTGTAATGTAAATAAATGATATCTTCATAGACTACATTTACATTCACATGCAAAATGCAACATGCAATAACTTTCTTCTCCAATGTGAACGTAAAGACCTAGATTAGATTTTATGCCTGGAAGTGTTTTGCGTAGAAGCATGAGGTTGAAAGTTGTTGACGTGACACTGACCAGGTGCAAAGCCAAGGTTAAGTGGTCATATTCTAGCATTACGCTCATGTCTGTTTGCGTGTTTATTCACAGTTGTGTTTCGTCTCCTCGCAGGCATATAAACGGAAAACAGAAGCAGCAAAGAAGGAGTACCTGAAGGCCCTGGCAGCGTACCGAGCCAGCCTGGTTTCCAAGGTAACCGGACGAGTTCACGTCTTTGATATCTATGGGTCAGCGCTAATGTTGTGGGGGGTAAACATTAGACTAAAGATTTCAGCACAACATTTCATGGGAAAAGCTGTCAGTGCAAGAGTGCCTGTGTATGTGTGTTTTAAAGGGATAGATCAGCAAAAAAGGGAATATTCTGTCATTTTTACTTTCATGCCAGTTTATCATACGACTGTGGAAGATTTATAAAAAATATAGTGGAAATAGACTGCTTTTATGGTGTTTTTTGAGACCTGTGTTGTTATTGTCAACTAAAACAAAACCTCTAAATTAAATTAAGTTAAAATTAAACTAAAACTCTATTAAAAATCATTTTGTTAATTGAAATAAAATGAACTAAATATTAAATGACAAACTACATGAACTAATATAAAATATTTTTTAAAAGTTCTAAAATTCTAAAGTTCTAAAAACAAACTGACACAGACTGGAAAAAGCTGGAAAAGATATAGATTAAAGCTAAATACAAATATAAAATAATAAATAATAATGACAAAAGCACACAATCAAATTTAATAAAACTTAAAATTAAATCTGAAAATATAATAATAAAAGCTCAAAATTCAAAATGTTAATGAATATTATAATTGCATATAATTAATCCTAAAATAACAAAAGTTGTGTCCCAAATGGCGCACGATGCACTCATCCGTGTTTTGTCATTCGACGCCAGTCGGTTAGCCCCTCCCCCTCTGCCATATAAGGAGAGCTGTAACAGTTGAGTGTATCAAGTGTCCAACATTCCACACACAAGTGCATCAACATTCTTTTTGGAATTTTCAGTGTGAACAGAACACTCACACTATTTATGCTACTAAATGGCATAGAATAGTGCACAAGTACACACACCTATAGTCATAAATCATTGATCTTGCATAGAAAATAACCTTCTGCAAAAATTCTCCTTTTCAGTCAAACAGGTTTGGAAATAAAAGATGACAGATTCTTCATTTGTGTGTGAACTGATCCTTTAAACGCTCGTTCTTCATACTGCTGGCACGCTCGTGTATACATTCCCCGAAACAGCATCATTAGTTCAAGCCTTATAATCGAGCCAGTGATATTCGTCTCTGTCAGGTTTCTGCGGTCACTAACTGTTGTTTTAATCTATTGGATTGCATTACGCATGTGCGATCCATAAATCGATAGGAAATTTGCGAAAGCGATTTGACAGATTCAAACGAGCAGAAATCAGCACGATCTGTGGTTTCATTGCATACGTTCATCTGCATAATAAAACGCTGCGATTTCAAACCACTAATTTTACATTCATTGTTTCTCTTTTGAAAAACGCAAATTGCATTTTCATGCTAAACACTCTCTCTCCTTTCCCATACCTCGCTCTCGGAGCTCCTTGGCCCAAAACAAGAGCGTTGATTAAGCCGTGAATACAGTATTCATCAACCTCGCAGGCTTTTATTAAACGCCTTTCTCGTCCTTCATTGCGTATAATTAAATATTTCGTCAAAATCTGTTTTTGGCAGATGCTTTGATTGATGTGTTCGTATACTCTCATGCATTGAAAAGGAGGAAAATATGATAGAAAAAAATTGGTCTAACTATCAAATCCACATCGTTTTCATGGCCCAAAACTTGAAACATACACTCATGAAAAGAGGATGACTCTTTTTACTCATAAATGAGGTTTTATGCACTTTTTTTGTTGAGAAGAATCGGTGGGAAATGTGAAGTTTGAGAGTTTAAACTCATGCACCTGGTGCTATTTTAAAGTGTGATGCATCATTGTCTTAGAAGTTCTAGATAAATAAGGTTTGTGTTTGTGCAAAAGTACATTTTTCTGATATTGTATTTTTAAATTCTGGATAATTACTCATCATTTTATCAAAACATATCTGGTTAAGCATATCAGAGAGACTGTGACTCACGTTTTTTTCTTACAAAAAAAGTAAAACTTTTCGCTTGTAATGTTGTTTAGAGGTTTTATGAAATATGAGGCAGTTAATGGCACCATCAATAACCGTTTCTTTTCTCGCAAAGCTTTTGAAACCGATCGTATGGTGTGTGATGATGTACGTTCAGGACCTGGACAATCTCCACTTGTTTAATTTAAAGAGAAATGTTTGAAAATGTCCGAAGCAGATGTGCTCGCTCAAACGGTCACGTCCACATGCTTGCTTTCCCATTTGGTTTTTGTTCGTTCTCTATGGACGTGGATTCAGCCCTCAATCTTTTCATGTTGATCAGTTTAGATGTTCTGCTCAATATATATGAGGCGTCATGAAAGCGGCATGATTGTGACAGCTGATGAACACGACCGACTGCCCATCACGCACTGGCATTTGAAATACATATTGCCATTTACGATGCGTAAAGCGATAATGAAACAATGCTCTGCAGTGAATGCATGCTCTCAATTTGACACATCAGAGATAGATGTGTTTGTGTGATTGGTGTTTGCTACTGTTTCTCACTGTGGTTTTCTGCTGTTCTAAATACTGACACTTGTGTTTATGTTGTTTATTCATGATTCATTTAAATATCACCTCAAATGTTTCACCTAAAATTTCTCAGGAGAAAATGTAAATGAGCTCAAGTGAGAGCTCTAATATTAATGTGATCATTTGATGAGAAAATTCATTTCCATTGAAGCAAAAGATGCTCTGATCATCAAGTTTTGGAGTCTGTGTCAATACTAAGAACATGTCAAATTGTTCTACTGATGAAATAATTCTTATTGATAAGATTATTTAATATTAAATAAACTTACACTAGAGCTGAACGAATCGTTAAAAGATGACGACCTGGATTCAAACACCCACACGATCTCATTCTTAAATGACAGCGATTCATCTTTGATTCACCTTTGCGCTGCCGCTGAGCCAGAGAGAGCTGTTGTCATGTATAGATATGAAACAGCTTCACAAACAGTCTTTTCAACCACACAGTATCGTTATTTCTGTCTTACAATAATTCAAATGATCACAGAAGTACTCGGATGAAAGTTTATACTTTGGATATAAACACTGATGTCTACAGAAGCAATCAAAATAGAGTGAATCACCTTTAGAAAGCAACTTGGTGCTTCAAAAAAAAATAGTATCGATTACTTCGTTACACCAGTAGGTGGCGACAGACAAAATGTATTTCAAAAACGCTGATTTATCCAGTAATGAAACAAGTGAAGTATTTATGAGTGAGTCATTGAATCATTCACTCAAGAAATTTGTTCAAAAATGCTGATTCATCCAGTAATGAAACAAGTGAAGTATTTATGAGTGAGTCATTGAATCATTCACTCAAGAAATTCGTTCAAAAATGCTGATTCATCCAGTAATGAAACAAGTGAAGTATTTATGAGTGAGTCATTGAATCATTCACTCAAGAAATTTGTTCAAAAATGCTGATTCATCCAGTAATGAAACAAGTGAAGTATTTATGAGTGAGTCATTGAATCATTCATTCAAGAGATTCATTCAAAAACGTTGATTCATCTAGTAATAAAACACGTGAAGTATTTATGAGTGAGTCACTTAATCATTCACTCAAGAAATTCGTTCAAAAATGCTGATTCATCCAGTAATGAAACAAGTGAAGTATTTATGAGTGAGTCATTGAATCATTCATTCAAGAGATTCATTCAAAAACACTGATTTATCCAGTAATGAAACAAGTAAAGTCCTTATGAGTGAGTCATTGAATCATTCTTTCAATCCAACTTTTGTATTTTAAATCTTTTCACATTTTACAGAACCCCCACCCCATGCCAGCAAATCAATAACAAATAAAGTAAATAAATAAAAATAATAATATTAAAACAACAATAATAAATGATAAAATGCCTATATATACATACAGTATGTACAAGTACATATACACACATATAAACATTCAATGTCCATACATAAATATGCATATATACAGATACACATACAAACATCTACATACACATACATTAAAGATAAAATACTTAAAATAAAATGCCAATACAATCATTTTAATCGAACTTTTAAAAAAAAGCATTAATTCAGATTAAATATTCTTTTAAATAGACTGCAACAAATAATAATTTTTGTCAGAATCTCTAGTAATTTACATGTTATTTTGTTTGTAACAAAAAAAATCATGATTCTTAATTTATCCAGAATCGTGCAGCTCTAACTTGTGAAAAAGTAAAAAAAAAAAAAAAAAAAAAAAGATTAAGGAGTGCATTTTACTGCCAACTGCCATTTCTTTAAATATTTGTGAAATTTACTAGCAATTTTGTTGAGTGAAATTTTTTTTCAGTGTAGATCCATTTAATGATGTGCATTTTCTCTCTGTCAGACCTACAGTGACCCAGTGGAGAGCAAAAGCGCCCAGTCTAGTCAGCCGTCGTCACACATGATGGCCCCCAACACCCCCCTGTACAGCGTCCCGCCCCAGCCCTCCTCCCCGTACCTGGGCCCCAGCCCCTTCCCCCTCTCGGACCTCCAGAGCTACGCAGCGGGGGCTCCCAGACACGGCCTGCCCCGTTCGGCCATGCTGCCCGCGCTCAGTGCCTCCCCCCCAGCGTCCTTCCAGATCAGCCCTCCCCTCCACCAGCAGCTCTCTCTGCACCAGGGCTCCCTCCTCAACCAGCCAATCCGCATGCAGCAGGTCCAGTCACAGCCAATCATCTCTCACCAGATGGGCCTCCAGGCTCCACTGCACTCCCCACCCCCAGGACAGCAGGTTAGTGTGCATGCTGGGAGACACCGCACGTGTTTGTGTTTATGGGGTGCGATTGGAACGCCACACTACCATATGCATATTATCTGAAATTTCAATATGCATATACCACATTTGCCAAAATGTGCACTGTAGGCATGACCCACAATGCAATGCACTCAACTTTATAATTCACTTCCAGAGTTTATTTGATTTTTTTGAAAATGCAAATAAGCCCTAGAAATGTTTGGCACTGCATACTACTTTGCATACTAACTACTACAGCATATATTGCACAGTATTCAATTCCAAACATGACCATAGAAACATTTAGTGTGGCATACTACATACAGTTTCATGTACTAGTTTCATGTACTAAACATTGTGCATGCTTGTGATTGGAACGGCACACTGAAATTTCATACTAGATTTCCCAAAATGCACTATGTACTGTATCCCACAATGCAGTGCTCCAATGTTTATTTGATTTTCTAAATGCAAATTATCCCTAGAAATGTTTATAATTGCATACTACTTTGCATACTAATTAAAACAGTATACAATATACAGCATATATTTGACAGTAAACAGTATTCAATTCCAAACATGACAATAGAAACATTTATCATTGCATACTGCATACAGTTTCATGTACTAGTTTCATGTACTAAACACCACACACGCTAGTGATTGGACCAGCACACTACCATGCAATACTGTACATAGTGTCTGAAATTTCTATATGCATAAATGACATACTGCATTTGCTAAAATGCACTGTAGGTAATGTATCCCACAATGCAGTGCTCTCAACTTGACCATCCATTTCCAATGTTTATTTGATTTTCTAAATGCACATGAGCCCTAGAAATGTTTATGATTGCATACTACTTTGCATACTAATAAAAAACAGTATGCAGCACATATTTGACAGTAATTCCATTCCAGACATGACCATAGAAACATTTAGCGTGGCATACTCCATACAGTTTCATGTACTAGTTTCATGTACTAAACGTGCTTCTGCTTGTGTTTATGGGGTGTGATTGGAGCACTAGAACACACTGCACTAGGTGCTGTATCCCACAATGCAATGCACTCAACTTGACCTTCCTATTCCAGCATTTGTTGGATTTTTTTAAAATGCGATTCTAATTGGACGTCATTTGCTCAGAGATTGCACAGTACTTTTACATTTATGCATTTAGCACCATGAAACATTTATCGTTGCATACTGTGCATACAGTTTCAGGTACTATTTTGGAAAAAAATTTGCAGCATAAGCTATATATGCCTTGTGCAGTAAAGAGTATGGTAGTCGAACTTGCCATGATTAAAGTGTTAAATATAAAACAAGCGAGCAAACTTATTTTTATGTGGAAAAACATTGAAACACGCAGTACACCTCCTGGCTTTTGTTTAGTACAGTGTTATCGCTCAATATTAATAGCAGTGTTCGTAATCTTTGTCGGAACAAATCTTGCTGGGAAAATGTTACCAAATTAACTTGATAAAGGACAGGTCATCGTTTGCGTGTGGTTAGCGGTCTCGGTGTGAGGTGAAATGAGATGAAGTGAGAACTGGGGTGGAGGATGTGTTGTTTTGGAGGTGTTGTCTCTGTACTGAAGACGTCGTGTGTGAAGTGAAAAGGTCTGATAATCCAAAGCATCAGTATTTAGCACCTTCCTACAGTGAAGCATTAAAAGAAAACATTGTTTTGTTGAGGAACAAATGTCAGGTTTAATTCTTAGAATGCAATTAAATAAATGTAATAATATGCTTTATTTAATAATTTGTAAAACATTAGTATATTTGCTTGCACTTTATTTTACAGTGCATGCACTTGTGTGTACTTGCAGTGTACGTACTGTAAGTACAGTATAATATAATGGGTTAAGGTTAAGTTTAGTGTTAGGATCAGGGTTAGTGCCTAGTTATTACCCAGTATGTAGTACATAGCATGTATATGTGGAACAGGACTGTAAAATAAAGTGCTACCGTATATTTTAAGTATGTGAAGTACATACATCAGGGTCACACAGTTTGCATGAGGTATGTTTGAATACTTGTATATTTTTCTGTCCTAAAATTGCTAATAAAAAATGTGTATTCTCTCTTGTCTCTCAGGGATTCTCTCACTTACAGTCCGAGTATCAGAAGAGCGTGGGGGGGTCTCAGTCTCCAGGGGCTCCGAACCCAGTGGGCCAGAACCCCGACTGGGACAGCGAGTACTGCAACCGGGAATGCGGCGGAAACCACTGCAGGTAGACAGCGTGTGTGTGTGTGTGTTTGTGTTACGATGTTAACTGTGTCTGTCCCATGAGACGTGTGTCATGGTATCAGGGGACTCTGTGAGCGTGTGCGAGCAGCATGTGTGGTTTCAGAGCTGTACGGCATGAATTATTTATTGTGTAATATAACAATGCAATGCAATGCAAAAATAAAAAAACACACACAATAACAAAGTTTAAATACTAGTTCAGCCAAAAATGGAAATTCATATATTCACCCTCATGTCATTCCAAACCTGTATAACTTTCTTTCTTATGTCGAACACAAAAAGTAGATATTTGGCAGAATGTTCACGCTGCTCTGAAAACATTGATGTTTTATAATAGTGTTAATTTTTGACAGCTATTTTTTTACATTTTAAGCACAAATCAAGAGAACATTGCATGGTTTATTTTACCTCATATAGTTTCCTGATTCATTATAGGCTATTTATCATATACAAAAAAAACAAAAAAAAAACAAGAAAATTAAAACAGTGAAATTCCTAGTAATCCAATAATTCCAATTATGTTTTTCTATTAAAACAACAGCAAAAAATGATTTGCATCATCACATAGAGGTTGCATAAGTGCAGTTATTCTGCAAACAATTGCAAATATAGTCAAGATTCATGTTTGGATTTATTACAGTCGTGGTAAACAGCACAAGCGAATCGTAAAGGAACACAAACACAGAATGACACTTTCATAAGCAGAATATCTTAAATGGAGATTGCTCCAGCTTACTTTATTGTTGGTGTGGTGAGAAATCAAATCCCCCCAGGAATTGGGTCTCCTTTAGGACCCAGAGCGATCCCAATAGTTCAATCGACTTTTAAGTTTAAAGGACTTTTGTAAGCAAAATTTTGTTATGATTTATATAGAAATGCATTATTAAATGCATTATAATGACCATTAATGTCTTTTAAATTACATGGTTCATATACAAGTATATAACTGAAGCTTTAGGTTGTGAAATCAAGCATTTCTCATTCTTACTGGTTTTTTAGTTGGCTTATGTACTAGTTTAAGTACTACCATCTAACCAAATAGGTATGTTTTTTGCTTCCAATATAGTTCCCAATGACATGTTTCAAATTAATGATGTTTGTGTGTCAACATGTTCTCCAACCAATACACCTATATAGGTTGTTTTTCACTTCCCTGAAATACGACCCATAGGAGCGTTTACTAAAGTTGCGCCCCTATCTACAATAGGACACTTTCATTTTAATGCATTGTTCCCTTTTATCTGCATCATATTTCGGGTTTCGCGTAGCTCAATTGGCAGAGCATTGCAATAACAACATGCAATCATGTGATCATGCAATCGTGGGTTCGATCCCAGGGAACTGTAGTGTAAATGCACTATAAATCACTAAGGGTAGGTTTAGGGGTGGGGTGGGTGTAGTCGTTAATAAATAATGAGTTTTGCTAAATGGAAATAGAACAAATGGTGTAAAAGTCCACACATTGCATTTAAATGAACACGCATTTTGATTGGTAACAACAGTCATACATCATTTCATGACAACAGACGTAACACGACACTGTCGTTATTTTTACGCCAGCTAGAGGGCGCATGACTTTAAAACGTAAATATAGGTCGTAATAAGGTGCTTGAAAAACAACCTTTTTTTTGGAGGACAGTCTGTTGTTTGTATTTAGTGTGACAATTAATTTATTAAAATGCTATTATTGTGTGAAATTAATATTAAATTACTTTTACAGAACATAGTATGTTGCAACAATCCTTATCCTTATAAAAAAAGATGCAAAGAGGAAGATTGCAAAGATGAAGAAACACTGGGTAAAAAATGTGTTTGATTGGGGGATATAAATTGAATTGCAAGCATGAAAGCTTTTTTCGTCAGCAATATTCCATATTAATATAGTCAAGAGTTATCATTTAATGATGTTGGTGTCATCTCATCATCGTCCTAGTCATGGAAAAACGTGTTCTGAGAAGCCTTCGAGCGATTCTCATGGATAACTGTTATGATGGTGGGGATTTTTTGGTTGAATGGAAACGAGCAGCTCAGACATTCTGCCTAATATCTCGAATTGCGCTCAAAGGATTTGTTCGAATTTCGGTTTGGAGTGACACGAGGGCGAGCGAATGACGACACAATCCTTATTTTCGGGTGAAAATTTTCTCAAGAGAACTTTTGGAGCTTTTCTTCTTGTAACACTTTCCTGACGCTCATTTGTCTCTCATTGTTTTGCAGTGGCAGTATGATAGGCAGGGATAAGCCACTCTACCTCACTTGAAGCAAAACAAGGAGAACGGAAAGAGAAAAGATGAAACAACACCAGGGAGTCCCCCCCGCACCTCTCCACCCTTCCCAGACATCATCAGTTTCCCTCAGTGTCATTTTACATTCGTTTTTAGAAGGATGTGTGTGTGTACGCGTTCTGAAGACTACTAGTGATCCTTTCATTTTTGCCAAGCACTTAAAAATGTACAGGCCTCTGCGCCAGAGACCTCAGAGAGCACTCACCCCGTCTCTGAATAAACTTAAAAGAAAACAACAAAAAAAGATGTATATAACAGAAAGGAAAAAAAAAAAAAAACGAAAAGGAAAAAAAATAAAGCAAACTACCATTAAACTGGCCCTCAGGGCAAATGAGCTTTAACTAAAAGAGAGGAAAACTCTCCTCTTAGTATCTCAGTTACTTTCCTCCTTGTCTCATTTTTGTTTTCTTTTTTGTTTTGTTTTGTTTTGTTGTTGTACTTTTATTTATTTCCTGCTTGCTCTTCTTTTGGCCAATAACAGGTCCATTACTCTTTTCGAGGGCGATACATTGCTGTTCAACTGATGCTCTGTGAATTTTAGGCGAAAAAAAAAAAAAATACATTAAATGGAAAAATTGATGGAAAAAAACTTCTTTTTGTAAATTTAAAGACCCGTGTAGGTCTTTGTTGATCTGTCACAGTGTGATTGTAAATATCACTTTTTGGGGGGTCAAATTGGGAAGATGAAGTCCAGATATTTTTTCTTCTTTAATATGACTTATAATTCATTGATTTGTATTTTAAATGGTATTTTGTGAATGCGTGCCGGCGTGAATGAGCGTGCGTGTGAGTGTATTTGTGCGTTGTGTAACTGAACAGCCTGTGCAGGTGATATCAGAAGAGTGTTTCCACACGTACACAATCTTGCATTAAAATCTGTGCTCACTGGTGTGATTTCCCCCAAAAAAAAAGATCTATGGCAAAAACCATGACAGACTGCATGACCTGGCTCTCCATTTAGGCTCCCCAATTCATTCGGATTTCGAAACGGACTCCTGCACGACTCTGAGATCGCAAACGCATGGTCCGACGAAGAGTGTTTCACAGCCAAATTTGTGAAGCGATTGGATCAGCTTTGTCGATGTACTCTCAGGTTCTAATCGTGACGTATATATATAAGCGTAAATGTTTCAGATTCAGGTCAAAGGCCAGAAACGTACTTTACGCAAGTACACAGATGTAAACACAAATGTTTGTGCCATTAAATCATTAACTTTAACTTATCATTCAGCAATATTCTCTTTCAACTTTTCTCCACCGTGACAGTAACTGACTGTAGATGAAGAAAGCGCACCTCATACTTTTGTTGTGCCGAATCACATTTCACATTATATGTACTTGCATAGAGTGCGTTTCAAGCCTAAAGCAGTAGTTGTTTTGAAACTTGGGTCATTTATTTTGCCTGGTCTTGACTGACATTAAATCCACCAATATAACATGTAAAGGTGAACTATAATGTTCTCAATGTGAGATAATACAGCACACAGTAAATTAAAACAACAGTGGGTCTATAGTTTTCTAGTAGCTTTTGCTAGATGTTCTATTGTGTTGATCTCATCTTTAAGTTTTGTGGGAAAAAATTAAATGCATTCGATCATTTAGTCAAACGTTTTATTTTAATCTCTCTTTTTTTTTTTTTTCCTACTGTAGCATACTATTTTTAGTTGAATAAAAGAAATAACTTCTAAGACATTTAATTTGTGTACAAACCTGCCAATTGTAGTTATTTTATTTGTAAAGTCAGCAATGATAATTATTTTAAAATTGTTATCAGCGAGTTGCCCATCAGTTAATATTTAATAATGTTTAACAGGTTTCTATTTATGAACAAAATGAGATCAATTTTGCTTATAACTACAATATTTGAATTTTATTGTTTTGTTTTTTGATTATGATGATGCTTTTATTTTTACTTTTTGAATACTGTTTTTTTTTCTTTCCTTGCCAGCCAGGTCATTTTGTGTCACTATGCCTTTTTGTTTCATTTTGTCCGTAATAAAAACGTTAAATGAGAGATGTGTGCTTGTTTTTGTTGTTGTTGTTGTTGTTTTAATGTAGCTATTTTAACATTCATAACCATTATGCTATTTGACGATGTTTGCTTCAGCACAACCTCATGTGCCTTAATGCTTAAATTAACTGACCAATCTGAAAACATGCTGTACTTTTCTTTGCAATGGTTGGTTGTTTTACTGTTATAAAAGAAATCAAAGACTATAGATATAAAAAGACGGTTCACTCCTATTAATTATGAACAAGCGTGCCACACTAGTCGTGAAAAGTGAAGCCAAAGCGTCTCGATCGCCCCCATGTGGCTGGATGCAGTATAGGTCATAAACCCCGCCCTCTCCATATAATGAAATGGACGTGAGACAAACTAAACAGTCAAATTACACATCAAATATTTTTTTCCAAACGTGATTTTTGTCATTTTAGGTAGTTTTTATCACGCTGGTGTTAGTTAAAGTGTTCGTTTTTTAAATAAGTTTGTTTTTAGTTAGTTATTTGATGCAATAAAAACGCGGGTTTTGACGTCATGATTGACAGCTGCTCTGAGGGAAGTAGTGAAGCATCAACTGACGTTTTTTCTGGATATTCAGGAGGAGATTGGAGCTTTAACTTCAATTTAATTTCCAGAACTGTTTATTTCACACCGACGTAATGAGTTGTTCTGCAGTATTAACCGATTCTGCGGGAGTGTGGGCGGGACCTTGATATCGCGGCTCCACTTCACGCAGACTACGGACTCAAGATGTCAGCGCCATATTGGCACACTGGCGGCATCACTTACTACAATGGAAGAGAGAGAAAGGTGCGTCGTCCATCTTTTTTTTTTTTTTTTTTTTTTTTACAGTCTATATGGTTATGAATGGGAGAAATGGCAACATGTAATAAGGCAGAATACTCGTTTTTAAGAAAAATATTAAATCGCTGCTTGATAAAGTCATTGCATCACTGCAGCTGCCGTTAGAATCTCCAGTTCCCATATGAGACGACTGCACATGCGCATTGGCAAGCCTAGCCTGAAAAATAAGCTTTTTAACGCTATTTGAGCATAAGAAACAACATTTATGGGGCAATTCATATCAGATTTTGGTGATGATTTGAAATGTTATTTAATTGTGAGTTCGCCTAGCAGATTTTTGAGATTTCAGGATTTCCCCCATTCAAATACATAGGACTTAACCAGACTTGGGTAAAGTTGGTTTTATATTCGCACATTCGGACTTCTGATAAATTCAGACTTTCCAACAAATGTGCAATAAATGAATGTTTGCGAATTTTAAGCAGCGACATGATATTGACAACCAATGATTGTCAACTTACAACATTTTTCACAGTCGATCAAAATAGGCAAGTATTGTTTTAATGGCATATTTACTTGTGAATGTCCACTGAATGTCCAATGTAGTGTGATTAACAAGGCTATTGAATACGGATGTCTGAATGTGTGAATATAAAACCAACTTTACCGAAGTCTTAACCAGGAGGCGTTGCAAATATGGCGGTCGAGTGAACAGACTTTTCTTGAAAGGGACTTTGAAAAAATCCTCTGTCTAAAATGAGAAAGAGAAATGCATTATGGTATAACACATATGAGTCACTCTCACACAGCAGGAACATGAATGCTAAACGTCTCTTCATGTGATTTTACCAAGAATCAACATCCATATGGTGTGTTTAAGTGGACTGTGACCTGACATCTCTTGGTTTTTGTGGTTTGCTTCTAAAAGTATAGACCAACATTTCTCATGCGTTTTTTCTTTTCGAAGCAGTTGACAAGCAAAGCCATACAGTAAAACTGCCTCGCCGCCCTCCATTTATGTTTTATTCATATTGCGGCGGGTGTTGAATTGGCAGATAGATCATTATTGAACAATTGGAAACCAGAATCGCCATTCCGTGCTGTGACACACATTACGAGGAATATCTCAGTCATATAATCTTAATGAAACATACGCTGGTGGAGATGGAAAGATGCCGTTTCATTGCGCAATTGTGTGCATGTTAGTGTTACAATAAAGCAACAAGCAAAACCTTGATATTTCATTGCAAAAAGCACCAGGAAGGAGGCCAAAAGTTCAACTTCCCATAAGAATGATGAGATCTCTGTAATATTACAATTGCATCTACACGATGAGATTATATAGATGCTTTATTTTTTCTCAATAATCTCAAATGTTTCTCCTCTAGATTTTTGAGAGATCTCAATGTGCTCAGATTTGCTGAAGGTACTAAAGTCATGCAATCTAAAGTCAGTCGTTTTACTTTAGTAATCTATAAAATGTTCATTGACAGAAAAATGTCCATCTGGAAATGATTGGATGGTGAAAAGTGCCTCTATATAACAGCTGATTGAAAAACAAGGTGGATTGGTGATGTTTTTAAGAAATTTTATTTTGATGTGGAAAACTGAAACCAGGAACTGTAAAGGATATGGATAAAAAATGAATGAAAAAAGGCTTTTTATCTCACAATTTTGACTTTGTTTCTTGCAATAGCAAGTTTATATCCCACAATTATGACTTTTTCTCAGAATTGTGAGATATAAACTCACGATTGCGGGAAAATGTCAATTGTGAGCTGACTTTTTATCTTGCTGCATTGGACTTTATAACTTTAAAAAGCAAGTTTATATCTCATAATATATAATAATATATGAAGACTTCAGATGCAAAAGCCTCTTAGTGCCATCTGAAATGTTCTTCTAAAATGAGCATTTTTATCAAGCTCATATGTTTAGGTTCAGTAATTTCACTTTAATGGCAATTAATAAGTCATTTTCATTGCCATTAAAGTGAATTAACTGAACATAAACATGCGACCTTGACAAAAATGCTCATTTCAAAAGAAAATTTCAGATGGTACTTAGAGGCTTTTTGTGAGATTTAAACTTCAAATTTCCTTTTGTATTTTTGAAACAAGTTTCCAGCTGAAAAAAAAAAACGCATTCATTAAAAACCAAGCACTGAAAATAAATGCAAATGTTTCTCCTCTAGATTTTTAGAGATCTCAGTGTGCTCAGATTTGCTGATGTACTAAAGTCATTTTATTTTAGTAATCTGTAAAATGTTCATTGAAAGAGAAAAAAAATGTCCATTGGAAATTACTGGATGGTGAAAAGTCTCTAAATAACTTGCATTGAAAAAAAAAAGGTGGATTGGTGATGTTTTTTAGAAATGTTTTTTAATGTGGAAAGCTAAAACCAGGAAAGGGTATTAATAAAAAAAATGAATAACTGAGATATTAACTCACAATTGCAAGAAAATATCACTTTTTTTTTCACTGAATTGGACTTTATAACATGCAATAGCAAATTTATGTCTCATAATTCTGAGAAAAAAGTCAGAATTGTTTATTCTGTGGCAAAAAGCAGCTTTCATAAAAGGGTCTATTTTAGCTGCATGCTGAAAAAAGGAAAAATTAAAACCCAAGCACTGAAAATGAATGCATATGCAGTTGTACAGTATGACGTTCGATCGGTGGACATCAGGACTGAACAGTGAAACAGTTTATGACCTGCGACATGGAAACTTTCCACTTCTGCGGTCGAAGCATTTGCGGTGCAACGAGCACTGAACAGACTCTGACAAGAGCTTTTTTCTTTCTGTTTCTTGTCATTTTCTCCTCCTTTGATGTCGCACATGTAACGTATGTGCTATGGTTTCCATGTCAACATTTTTAGCTAACGAGACCACATGTGTAACTGGTCTGGTATTCTTTAACAGGGGAGGTTAGTTTAAGTCTTTTTCCTGTACCTTTCTCTCTGACTGGTCTTTTGTTAGAGGAGAGAGAGAGAGAGAGAAGAGAGAGAGAGAGCGTTCAGGAAACGTGGGCGGATTTGACAAGAAAAGAGTTTCAGTTTCTGTCTTTTATAAGAGCTTTGCTTTTTTCTTTTCATGCCTTTTTTCATTATTATTTTTTTTTTAGGTTCAGCAAAATGAAAAGTTTCAGAAAAGAGCACTTGGTAACTCAAGAAAAGATAACTGTGCAACTAGGCCAGTTTAATTATCAGATTAATCACAAAAACTATGAAGCGTACATGCTTTCAACTAAAAGAAATTCACATTACAGCAATAGGATTTGTGGTCAGAATGTGCTTAATTGTCAGAAAATATGCAAAAAGCATGTGATGGTCCTAAAATAGTCATTTTCTTTATGAAATATAATCATTTCAGCTTTTGAGATGAAATATGAGCTACTATCAGACAAAACATGAGAAACAAACTCAAAGAAGGATGCTTGTACTTTAAAATACTCACAAAACAAACTCACGTTTTAAGAAAGTTTAGACGGAACTGAGCGGCTTGAAAGATTCGTAAGCAATATTTACACGCACAAAACAGATAAAATGATTTCCAGGTGCTTAATCGGAAGGAAAGACTTACTGATAAACAGGAAATAGTTATTATTCATTGTTACTGAGGATTTTAGTTCATGGAAATGACTTGAGAACATCAAGCAATGTTCATTTTGTGTTTCTGCGGACTAGAATTTAGGTCTACGGCTCATGTGAAATATGATTTTGTCATTAAAGATGGGAATAAAATGATGCCAAACGAGAATTTAGATGTGAATAATGTGGGTGTGGACTGAATGAAACAGAAGTGTCCTTATCAGTCAGGTGCTCCACCTGAATTTACTGTAAAATTCGGTTCACTGTCCAGATCGTGCTGCTGATAGAAGTGTGTGAATGTGCTTCCCCTGCGCGGGAGGAAGTCCGGGTTGCAGAGAAAAACCCTTTCAAAGTTTATTGACTTTTTCTTTTCTCGTGGCACTGTTGGCTTCAGCTGCCCACATCCACCCAGAGAAACCACCAGCGCGGCTGCGCTTGAATCGAAATAACAGACATGTTCCAGAATTTTAACTGATCTTGGGTCACTCATACCTAGAAAGTGAGTCAAAAGCCAACGCACATGGTTTGTCATAACGTGCCGAGGCTCCTTCAGAGGTTAAGGAGGTCAGTTTCTCCAAGGAACGCGTGTGAATTTCACACCTATCTCGTCACACTTGCTGATGTTATACATTATACTGTTGGTATAATGGATTTCCAGACTTCATTTCAATGTAACTCAGAACCTGGTACTGTACTATCAGAGAAAACATGAGAAATAAACTCTTTTCTTCTCAAAAAAAAAAAAACTCAAAAAACAAACTTAGGTTTTTGTTTGCAACCAAACTATTTACACAGTTTTGAGAATGAGAAAAGACTTTTTTTTAAATCAGTTTTATTATCAGATTAATCACAAAAACATGTCCAGATTATAATGTGCATGCTTTACATGAAAAAAAAAAGTCACATTACAAGAATAAAAATGTGTCAAAATGTGTTTAATTGTCATAAAAAATGTGATGATCCTAAAATAGTCTTCATTTTCTTAATGCAAAATAATTTATTTCAATTTTGGAGAGAAAACATTAAAAACAAAAAAGGGTGCTTATACACTCTAAAAAATGCTGGGTTGTTTTAACCCAAATTTGGGTCAAAAATGGACAAACCCAACCATTGGGTTAAATTTTTAAATGCATTTTTTTAACCCAGTGGTTGGGTTTGTCCATATTTGACCCAAATTTGGGTTGAAACAACCCAGCATTTTTTAGAGTGTACTCTGAAATACTCACAAAACAAACTTAGGTTTTGGTTTGCAACCAATCAGAACTATTTACACAGTTTTGAGAATAAGAAAATTATTTTATTTTTATTATTCACTCTAAAAAATGCTGGGTTAAAAACAACCCAAGTTGGGTTGAAAATGGACAAACCCAGCAATTGGGTTGTTTTAACCCAGCAGTTGGGTTAAATGTTTGCCCAACCTGCTGGGTAGTTTTATTTAACTCAACTATTGTTTAAAAATTACTGTATTGCTTAATTAAAATTAACCCAAAGTATGTTGGAAATGAACATTTATTAATGTTCAATTAATAATTATTAAACAATAAACATTTATTAAATTGCTTATTAATAAATTTATATTAATAAACTATTAAATTTATATTAATAAAATATTAAAGCTTATTAATAAACATTCACCTTTTGTCTATTATTGTTGCCTCTAATTGCATCTGGTTTTTAATTTCCCAACTATTTTGGGTTCATTTTAAGCTAGCCATATAGCAATTTTTAAATAATAGTTGGTTTAAATAAAACAACCCAGCAGGTTGGGCAAACATTTAACCCAACCGCTGGGTTAAAACAACCCAATCGCTGGGTTTGTCCATTTTCAACCCAACTTGGGTTGTTTTTAACCCAGCATTTTTTAGAGTGTTTTTACTATCAGATAATTCACAAAAACGTCCATATTATAATGCGTATGCTTTACATTGAAAAAAAAAGTCACATTACAACAATAAAAATGTGTCAAAATGTGCTTAATTGTCATAAAAATGTGCAAAAAATGTGATGATCCTAAAATAGTCTTCATTTTCTTTGTGCAAACTATAATTTCTTTCAATTTTGGAAACATTAAAAACAAAAAAGGGTGCTTATACTCAAATACTCACAAAACAAACTTAGGTTTTGGGTTGAAACCAATCAGAACTATTTACAGTTTTGAGAATAAGAAAATTATTATTTTTTTAATCATTATTATTATTATCGGATTAATCACAAAAACATGTCCAGATTATAATGTGTATGCTTTACATGAAAAAAGTCATGTTACAACAATATAATTGTGTAAAAATGTGCTTAATTGTCATAAAAATATGCAAAAAAATGTGATGATCATATAATAGTCCTCATTTTCTTTATGCAATATGTATTTCTTCAATTTTGTTAAGAAAACAGAGAAAATATTAAAAACCAAAAACAAAGAAGGGCACTTGCACTCTAAAATACTCACAAAGAAACAAACTTAGTTTTGGTTTCCAAACAATCAGAACTATTTAGTTTTGAGAATAAAAACTTTCGACTGAATTGAACAGCTTCAATATTTACATCCCCAAAACATCCTTGCTTGATCAGCAGGAAATGGTTATAAACAGGAAATAGTTATTATTCATTGTTAGTGGTGATTTTAGTTCATGCAAATGACTTGATAACATCGAGCAATGTTCATTTTGTGTTTCTGCAGACCTGTTTGTTTTTGTGGTAGTCCATTTGTCATAACACTTTAGCATAGGGAACACATTCACTATTAACTATGACTTTTCCCTCTTTACTGCTTATTAATAGTTAGTAAGGTAGTTGTTAAGTTTAGGATTAAGAATGTATAAGGTCATGTAGAAGGCATTAATATGTGCTTTATAAGTACTAATAAACAGACAATATTCTAGTAATATGCATGCTAATAAGCAAATAGTTAAAAGATCCTAAAATAAAGTGTTACCGAATTTGTAAGATAGATTTAAAAAAAAAAAAAAAAACTTTAAGTCTCAGTCTTAGTGACTTTTCCAGTAAAGAGACAAAAAAATATCTACATGTTGTCATCATGCTTGCAACACCAAGCTCATGGGTTCAATTCCCAGGGAATGCATGAACTGATCAAATGTATACCTTAAATGCAGTGTACCTGTATGATTTTTTGTTTGACATTTCAGAGCTTTATATATATATATATATATATATATATATATATACACACACTCATGAAACTCTAGATGGCACAGGCTGATGGGTCCTTAATGCAACTGATGATATTTACATTATTAACTACTTGGCACAAGCTGATTGGTTCATGTCACATCTGCAGCCAATGAGCTTGCTGCTCAATATTTAAATAGCTTATTATCATTCACTATAGCAGTTCATCCTTCCCCAGCTCCACCTGTATAGATGTATCATTTTGTTATTTGTGCTGAAGCATTTCTGAGTGTATGTTAGTATAGCTTGAAATCCTGAGAGTCGAAATGTCTTATTAACACACACACACACACACAAACTCGAATAAATGAAAATCCTAATCTAATTTAATTAAGGTCCTTAAAGGAAAAAAATCCTGTGTGCTCCTTTTTATTGAGCTGTTTCAAACAATGTGATAATTCGATAAATGAGGGAATGTTTCTTCCTGTCGCACAGCTCATTTGTGTTATCTTTAATTCAGGTGTGAGTGTCACAGAAACAGCACTCAGGAGGAACAACAAACCTGATTAAATAAATCACAAGCCACACACACACACACACACACACACACACACACTACTATTGTTCTCTGTGACAGTGGAGATTTTCACAATGCTCAGTTCAAGTGCCATTTCTGCATCAGAGATATGTTTAACACGTCTGCTGCTCTTAAGGATATCAAAATGAAGCTGTGTGTCAAATGATGTGAGCTACTACACACTATCTAGTGTGGGGATTTATAAAAGGTAGTATCGTTTTCTGCATGAAAACAATTTTTCCACCATCAAAGCTGCTGATGATGAGTGTATGAAAAAAACGGTCTAAAAAACGGTATCATAAAGTCTCATTGCATGTTTCAGCGCAATCCCACTATGTATACTACAAAATGTAGTAAGTGAAACAGGACAGAACTTGATATTTTTTAGATCTATACATTAGTGTACACATTTAAAATGCACATACACATATACATGTCAACAAAATGAAATGGGTTTTGGCATCAGTCTTTCTGCCCAGCTAACAAGAACATTTCACTAACATGTGATAGCTTTTGTGCGAAGAACACAACAAAATTTTATATATCTCTAAAATCTCTTGCATTTCTGCATTCAAAAACGATGGATCAGGTGAATTAGAAAGTTGAAGAACATTTTGCTAATGTTACTGTTAAAGGGGTTTTTGATTATGATTTCACATTTTTAACTTTAGTTAGTGTGTAATGTTGCTGTTTGAGCATAAACAACATCTGCAAAGTTACGACGCTCAAAGTTCAATGCAAATGGAGATATTTTCTTTTACAGAAATCGCTTTTTAAGGACTACAATGAGCTTCTTCCTAGGTTAGTGACATCACTAACCCTAAAATTTGCATAAACCCCGCCCCCGAGAACACACAACAAAGGGGGCGGGGCCATGTTGGGCTGCTTTAGAGAAGAGGAAGAGTTGTTGTAGTAGAGTGTTGTTGACATGCCGTCATTTTACGCCGGACTGCTTCACAAACGAGGGTCAATTCAACACAAAAGATGAACATGACGGCACATGCTAGTGGATGAGTTGAATCAACTCCACAGCAACTACATCAATTTATCCACTAACCATTCAGAAACGTCTAAAAGTTGTAACTTCTTCCTGAGTCTCTCCATCAGTGTCGACTCCGGTTTGAACAATTTAAGGCTGAACACTTTCGTCATTTTGGCTGCGTGAGATTCTCCAGCTTTGTTGTTGTTGAGCTGTTAAAGCCCCGCCCTCTTCTGGAGCAGCAGCTCATTTGCATTTAAAGGGACACACACAAAAACTGCATGTTTTTGCTCACACCCAAATAGGGGCAAATTTGACAAGCTATAATAAATGATCTGTGGGGGATTTTGAGCTGAAACTTCACACACACATTCTGGAGACACCAGAGACTATATCACATCTTGTGAAAGGGGCATTATTTCTCAATGTTCAATAAATGTTTTTTCTTGGTTATGCGAACGTTAAGAGAACATTCCATTTTATCATTCTTCAAACATACGGCAATGTTACTTTGAATGTTTCCTGAACGTTCTGAAACAAAGAAATGTCCAACTAAAATATTTCAGGGGAAAAAAATGTTCCACAAAGAATGTATATATAATGTATTTGCAATAATGTTTTGAGAAAAAACGAATAACTTAGACTATTAACGTTACTTGTTCATAAATTTAGGAGAGAACCTTGCCAGAACGTTTTGAGAACGTTCCCTGTCACCTGGTTGAACACACACACACACACATCAAGACTCTTGTATAAGCAAATCACATGGTCACACACACACACACACACACACACAGAAACATCTCAAGAGTTCAGCTGAGTTTCTAACTCCGTCTCTCTGAGTTTAAAAAGAAAATCTATATATGAACCTCCTCACATCAAGACAAGAGAGAGAGAGAAAATGAGACGAGAGAAGGTGAAACAGATAGAAGGAGATGAAGGAAGTATTTTTGGAAGCTTGATGTAAACCAGCCGCTCTAATACAACCTTGTTGCTCTTCCAATCTGTCTCTCTCTCTCTCTCTCTCTCTCTCTCTCTCTCTCTGGCCTCTGAAACAAGAAATTCCAATCTTTCTCTTTCGGCATTACTCAGAATTCCGTTCACAGCCTCTCTCCCCTCCACTTATAACAGCCTACTTTAAAATTCATAACTACATTTGCCCGAATAAAAGCAGCTAAGATGGAATATTTCCAGGAAGCTTACTTGAGCAAAAATACAATTGGCCCTGGCATATTTAATAACCCTAACCTGCCTCTTTAGTACAGAGAGTCATAATAACAATCATAAAAAAGAGAGGAGGGAAAAAAAAAAGAGTCAAACCATGTCTTAGCATGAAATGACTACCCATAATTCCAGCCTGCGGCAAAAGCGAAGGGGTGGAGGGAAAGAAAGAGAAACAGCTACTGTTAAAACTGTTTGTCGTCTTTTTACACAAAGAAAGGATGAATGATACTAACTAACAAGCAACCAAAGATGAATGTTCCGTCGTCATTTATTCACCCTCAAACCTGACTTTCTTTCTTCTGTGGACGGAGATGTTTAGCAGAATGTCCAAACTGCTCGTTTTCTCAAAACGAAAATGAATTATTTGTTTTAGTAAGAGTTCAGAAGTCACGTGATAGCTTTGTGCAAAGAACACACCAAAATTATGATGTTTTTCAGCTCTTTTCAATCACGGTTGACGTCAAACCAGCACGAAATGTCTTCAAGCGCCGCATTTGAATGTTTGAATGAACACAAATTAAAACTATACAGCAGAGAGGGCATGATTATATGACACAAATCTAAATATTATGACATATTGCATGAGTCACATGGACTATATTTATAGTGCTTTTTGTATGTTTAACACTTAATGAACGCTTTATGGTTTTGATGTGTGGAAATAAGCAAAATAAGAATGTCATACAGGTTCAGAAAGATGAGGGAGATTAAATAATGACCAAATGTACTTGCTTTCTGATTCTGATGATGTCTAGTGATTACTTGTTGGCTGTGATAGTAACAGTGGGCAAAAGAAACCCTCAGCGGATCACAATGGAGCTCTGGAGAGGGTCAGACAATGACATGGTTTTTCAGCACACATTTCATCTTGTGTGTTAAAGCCTCTCTCGCTCTTTCCTTCCCTTCTGATTCTCATTGTGTGTGTGTGTGTGTGTTTGTACATGAGCGAGCATTGTGGGATGTCCTGAGTTGAATTAGGTCACCCCTTCAATCTGAGCGCTGCTGCTCTCCTCTCCACCCCCCCACACAAGCCATGCGCCGCAGACACACAGACAGAGACACAGCGCCCCCTGCTGACGGAGAGCTAGGAAACAGGGCTTGGAGTCGCTCCAGTGCAACTTCAGCTTTTTCTGAACAAAATAAAAACATTTAACTTAAAAAACATATATATACAATAAATGATTTATGAATAAAAAAAGGTTAAATATTATAATATTTAATATAATATTTAGCCCAAAAATCTCTTTATATAATTTAATTTCATAATATTAATTTGAAAGCAATCCTAATGGGAATTTTCTTATAGGATTCAATTTTTTTAAGTATTTACAAAAACTATAGATAAAATATACAAAATATAGATTTTCAATAAAAAAAGTGTTAACCATTATAATATTTAATATATTTTAGAAAAAATCTCATGGGGATATCTTTATATAATTTTAAATTAATCATTTAAAAAAATCGAAATGGGAATTTTCTTACAGGGTTCAAGTTTCTTTTTTTTTTAAGCATTCATTTATGAAAAAAAAAACTAATATAAAACATTTAACTTAAAAAAATGTATAAAATATAGTCTAAGACTAAAAAAGGATAAATGTTATAATATTTAATGTAATATTTTAGTCAAAAAATCTTATGAGAATATCTTAATATAATTTCATATATATTTCATATTTCATATAATGAAATAATATTCATTTAAGCAATCCTAATGGAAATTTCCTTGTAGGATTCAAGTTTATTTATTTTTTTTTAAGTAGGCTATTAAATTATGAAAAAACATGTAGCGTAAAAATATATTAAATATAGTTTTTTAAATAAAAAAGTGTTACATATTACAGTATTTAATATATTTTAGCCAAAAAAAAAAAAAATCTCATAGGGATATCTTTATGTAATTTTAAATTCATAATTTGAAAGCAATCCAAGATTTTTCTTACAGGGTTCAAGTTTTTTTTTTTTTTTTTTTAAGCATTAAGTTATGTAACTTAAATACGTATAAAATATAGTTTATAAATAAAAAAGTGTTAAATATTTTAATATTTAATATAATATTTTAGCCAAAAAAATTGTATGGGAATATCTTTATATAATTTAAAATTCATAATTTGAAAGTAATCCTAATGGGGATTGTTTTGTAGGATTCATGTTTCTAATTCATTTTTAAAGTATTAAATTATGGGGAAAAAATAATAAAAACACGTAACTTAATATAAAATAAAGTTTTTAAATTTAAAAAAAAAAATACTGCTGTGTAGTAAACATATTTTATAATATTTATAATATAATATAATATTTTAGTCAAAGAATCTCATTCCATAATCTAATTTCATAATATTAATTCTTCAATCTTTATGGGAATTTTTTTTAATTATTAAATTAAATTATGAATATATATATAAATAATAAAAACATCTAACTTAAAAACAAAATAAAGTTTTTAAATAAAATTGAGTAATTTTTTAAAATTAAAGTTTTAATAAAATATTGCTGTGTAACAAACATATTTTTTAATAATATTTATAATTTTATAATATAATCTCATTTCATAATATTAATTTGTAAGCAATCTTTATGGGAAGTAAAGAAAACATTAAATTATGAATACATATATATATATATATATATATATATATATATATATATATATATATATATATATATATATATATATATATAGTTTATAAATAAAAAAGGTTAAATATTATAATATTTAAATCTTTAATTAATTAATCTTTAAATAATTTCATAATCATATTTTTAAAGCAATTTTTTTATATGATTCCAAGAAAACATCAACTGTCTTTTCTAGCACAGCTCTGTATATTCCCTATAAGAGAACCTGAGACACACGAGGACTGATTAAGACGCTAAGCTTTAACAACTAGAACATGATGATAACTAACCAGTGATCCTTCAAAAGATTTAGATTGAACTGTTCACTTGTGAAAGACAAACAATCACCCTCATGTTTCTCATTAAAGAGAAATAAAGCTGCTTGAGGAGTCTGTTTTTCACTCACAGCACCAAATGTTTTTGTTTAAACATGAATCACTGTAATAATGGACACTTATTAATAATAAATAATGTCAGTACCTTTTGATAATGTGGTCACCAGCATCTTCTGGCCAACTGTGTTATTAGTATCATTATAGTTTTTATTAATACTTTGAATTGGGTTTTATTTTTTATATTTTCCATCTTCCATTAGTAATTTAATTGTGTTTTTGCCATTTTTAAATAATAACCCTTCTGATGACCACACCAGGCCTCTAATCTAGTTTAACTAGCTTCATCAGAGAGAACAGATTATGAAGACCACCTCAAAAAACAAATAAGACTGATGCACAATAGTTTCTCGGTATAAAATACTGATTCAGCATCAAGGTCATGGGGTTTATTTCTGAAACACATATGTGTGCACCATAACTCCATATGAATCACTCTGGATAAAAGCGTCTTCAGAATGAATGTATAAATGATAATTAGCCTGAATGAGTCTGAAATGAGCCTAGAATGACTGATAATGAGCTGCAGAGAAATGAAACCCGTGAACCCACCTGTTACAGATTTAACAGTGCAACCATCTGTTCTGTGATGAGACAGAAATATGAAGAATAATATATGAACAAGGACAGATCTGTCATCATCTCCTCACCTCATGATGTTTCTTCTAGATGGAGATGTTTAGCTGAATGTCCATGATGCTTTTTTCAACCTAAACTGAATAAATTCATTCATTCAGAAACACTTGTTATTAGCGACACCGGTGGCCATTAAGTGAACTGCAGCCAGCAACTTATTGCTCGTGCTCGCACTCATGCGACCAAATCAGTCACACAAAATACAAGAGACTGAACGTGATTCAAGGCTCTGAAATTCTTTTTCGTTCTTCGCTTAGAAGAAAAAATTGGAAATACCTTTGCAGTGAACACATCGACGCCGTCCACGCTGACGGTTAGATGAATATTTAAATATATACCGCGCGCGCTTTCCTCTCAATAACAAAATAAACACAACAAAAGTGACAGAAAGCATCTGATTGTAGCGATGTGGATGTTTACAGCAGCGAAATTCACCGGGATCATGTCGACAGATCAGGTAGGCTAATTAAAATTACACTGCTATGATAGTTTGATTATAAAGTTTATTTTCGACTCTGCCGTTTGAATTAATCCATTTCCTGTGGATGAGATACTGACATTACAGTAGTACAAAATGCCTCTTTCGACATTATCCTGAACAATCGTAATTCTGAGTTCGTTTCATTTTTAATTGAACTGAAGAGAGGCACTCAGGAGCGCACGTAACCGTCGCATCCTTTTGAATTTCCCGGCAAAAACGTCCCAAAATTATATAGCCCCTTTAATAACAATTTCATTTTCAATTGAGCATTTCAAATTTAACTTGAAAAGTGTGTTTATTGTCTGTCTTTAAAAGTAAATGACACTGATAATATGCTTTAATATCTAATGCAAAGACATTATAAATTGGCAGCGGCTATTTGCACTAACTGAAAATAGCAAATTTTCTTAGCAATAGATGCTATTTACACTGCGCAAAATAGCAATATATTCTATTTACACTAACAGACAATTATGTCACTTAGTATAAATAGAATATATTGCTATTGTCACCTAGTGTAAATAGATATTTTCGCTATTTTCACCTAGTGTAAATAGACATTTTCGCTATTTTCATCTAGTGTAAATAGATATTTTCGCTATTTTCACCTAGTGTAAATAGACATTTTCGCTATTTTCATCTAGTGTAAATAGATATTTTCGCTATTTTCATCTAGTGTAAATAGACATTTTCGCTATTTTCATCTAGTGTAAATAGATATTTTCGCTATTTTCACCTAGTGTAAATAGATATTTTCGCTATTGTCACCTAGTGTAAATAGCATATTTTCGCTATTGTCACCTAGCGTAAATAGATATTTTCGCTATTGTCACCTAGCGTAAATAGATATTTTCGCTATTTTCACCTAGTGTAAATAGACATTTTCGCTATTTTCATCTAGCGTAAATAGATATTTTCGCTATTTTCACCTAGTGTAAATAGATATTTTCGCTATTGTCACCTAGTGTAAATAGCATATTTTCGCTATTGTCACCTAGTGTAAATAGATATTTTCGCTATTGTCACCTAGCGTAAATAGATATTTTTGCTATTTTCACCTAGCGTAAATGGATATTTTCGCTATTTTCACCTAGCGTAAATAGATATTTTCGCTATTTTCACCTAGCGTAAATGGATATTTTCGCTATTTTCACCTATCGTAAATAGATATTTTCGCTATTTTCACCTAGCGTAAATAGATATTTTCGCTATTGTCACCTAGTGTAAATAGCATATTTTCGCTATTGTCACCTAGCGTAAATAGATATTTTCGCTATTGTCACCTAGCGTAAATAGATATTTTCGTTATTTTCACCTAGCGTAAATTGCATATTTTCACTATTGTCACCTAGCGTAAATAGATATTTACGCTAATTTCACCTAGCGTAAATAGCATATTTTCGCTATTGTCACCTAGCGTAAATAGGTATTTACGCTAATTTCACCTAGCGTAAATAGCATATTTTCGCTATTGTCACCTATCGTAAATAGATATTTACGCTAATTTCACCTAGCGTAAATAGCATATTTTCGCTATTGTGACCTAGCGTAAATAGATATTTTTGCTATTTTCACCTAGCGTAAATGGATATTTTCGCTATTTTCACCTAGCGTAAATGGATATTTTCGCTATTTTCACCTAGCGTAAATAGATATTTTCGCTATTTTCACCTAGCGTAAATAGCATATTTTCGCTATTGTCACCTAGCGTAAATAGATATTTTCGCTATTGTCACCTAGCGTAAATAGAATATATTGCTATTTTCACCTAGCGTAAATAGCATATTTTCGCTATTGTCACCTAGCGTAAATAGATATTTTCGCTATTTTCACCTAGCGTAAATAGCATATTTTCGTTATTGTCACCTAGCGTAAATAGATATTTTCGCTATTTTCACCTAGCGTAAATAGCATATTTTCGCTATTGTCACCTAGCGTAAATGGATATTTTCGCTATTTTCACCTAGCGTAAATGGATATTTTCGCTATTTTCACCTAGCGTAAATGGATATTTTCGCTATTTTCACCTAGCGTAAATAGATATTTTCGCTATTTTCACCTAGCGTAAATAGCATATTTTCGCTATTGTCACCTAGCGTAAATAGATATTTTCGCTATTGTCACCTAGCGTAAATAGAATATATTGCTATTTTCACCTAGCGTAAATAGCATATTTTCGCTATTGTCACCTAGTGTAAATGGATATTTTCGCTATTTTCACCTAGTGTAAATAGCATATTTTCTGTATTTTCACCTAATGTAAATGGATATTTTCGCTATTTTCACCTAGTGTAAATGGATATTTTCGCTATTTTCACCTAATGTAAATAGATATTTTCGCTATTGTCACCTAGTGTAAATGGATATTTTCGCTATTTTCACCTAATGTAAATGGATATTTTCGCTATTTTCACCTAGTGTAAATGGATATTTTCGCTATTTTCACCTAGTGTAAATGGATATTTTCGCTATTTTCACCTAGTGTAAATAGCATATTTTCGGTATTTTCACCTAATGTAAATGGATATTTTCGCTATTGTCACCTAGCGTAAATGGATATTTTCGCTATTTTCACCTAGCGTAAATGGATATTTTCGCTATTTTCACCTAGCGTAAATGGATATTTTCGCTATTTTCACCTAGCGTAAATAGATATTTTCGCTATTTTCACCTAGCGTAAATAGCATATTTTCGCTATTGTCACCTAGCGTAAATAGATATTTTCGCTATTGTCACCTAGCGTAAATAGAATATATTGCTATTTTCACCTAGCGTAAATAGCATATTTTCGCTATTGTCACCTAGTGTAAATGGATATTTTCGCTATTTTCACCTAGTGTAAATAGCATATTTTCTGTATTTTCACCTAATGTAAATGGATATTTTCGCTATTTTCACCTAGTGTAAATGGATATTTTCGCTATTTTCACCTAATGTAAATAGATATTTTCGCTATTGTCACCTAGTGTAAATGGATATTTTCGCTATTTTCACCTAATGTAAATGGATATTTTCGCTATTTTCACCTAGTGTAAATGGATATTTTCGCTATTTTCACCTAGTGTAAATGGATATTTTCGCTATTTTCACCTAGTGTAAATAGCATATTTTCGGTATTTTCACCTAATGTAAATGGATATTTTCGCTATTTTCACCTAGTGTAAATGGATATTTTCGCTATTGTCACCTAGTGTAAATAGATATTTTCGCTATTGTCACCTAGTGTAAATAGATATTTTCGCTATTGTCACCTAGTGTAAATGGATATTTTCGCTATTTTCACCTAGTGTAAATAGCATATTTTCGGTATTTTCACCTAATGTAAATGGATATTTTCGCTATTTTCACCTAGTGTAAATGGATATTTTCTCTATTTTCACCTAGTGTAAATGGATATTTTCGCTATTTTCACCTAGTGTAAATGGATATTTTCTCTATTTTCACCTAGTGTAAATAGCATATTCAATAGCAGCATTTTCTTAGCAATATGCTATTTACAAAAAAAGTATCAGTTTATTGCAATAAGAGTAAATAGTAGGCTAATTAGAGGCTATCGATACTTTATGTTGGCAGATACTATTTTGGAACATTATTTTCATTTTTATTGAAAATAAATGCGAACTTCGCAAAAGGCGGATTCGAACCCACATTGATCACATTAAAAGCCAAGCCTGTGACCCTCTCTCGCTACTGCTGAGCCACTGAAAACGATTGAAGACATTGGTGGGCGGAGCTAGTGTAAATAGCGTTTGCCAATAAGGGACGCTATTTGCACTTAGTGTAAATAGACACTGCGTTATAGATTTGTCTCAAACAAAAAAAGAACTAATTATAATGATAACATTTGTACTTATAGCATAATATCTGTTCTTGGTTTTGCCTCAAAATAGTGACAGACATTATAAGCAGGTCTTTAGGGAAAAATAAATCATGAAAAATATATAAATATGAAACTGAAGTTCACGTTTATAAGCTCAGAAGAATTAAGCAATAATAAAAAACATCACTAAGCATGAAACATAAACCAGTCTAAACAAAGCTCTGTATAGAATTAATCTATATTTCATTGCAAATCAATTCATCCCTTGAATTCAGCATATTCAGCGATTTAAACACACTTCACACATGAACAGAACAGAAGCATCATTCAGTATGAATCAGTGATTCATTTGAGTATAAAGCTCACAGACGCGTGTCCGCTGTCATGCTCTTAATGCACCAATTTTCTCTTTTCTCTTCCTCCTGAGTGCTTTCCAGTTTTTTATCTAATCAAAATATATTCACTGCACCTCTCTCTCTCTCTCTCATGTAAAGAGCTCATTGGCAATTTTTCCAGCTAACTGATAGAGCACAGCGGCCTGCTGCCAATCTCTGTTGCCATGCCGACGGTTGCCAGGTAAAGGTGTGTTTATGGGAACAGTATGTTTGTTGTGATGGTTGGTTTTAAATGAACCTTGATTAATTGCTCTGATAACACAGAGTTATTATCCATCAATGTTGTCCCAACCTGCACTCGCTTTATTGTTCTGAAATGTAATTATTTTCTGTAGAAAATGTTTCTTTTCTGGAAAAAGGTTTTATTTTAAAAAGCTCTGGAGTCAGATCTGACTCGATATGAAGAATAAATAAATGTTGTTGAACATTGAACGCAGAAGTGTTTTGCTTTGGACACGACTGACTCAAATCACTCACGTTTTATGATAGATCATGTGACTCTCTTTAGCGAACCTTTAAAAATAATGTTTTACTTTTTTTTTTTTTAATTATATTTTGATTATTTTTTTTAAATCAAGTTTTGCCTAATTTTTTAACATTTTTATTCTATTTAAATTAAAATAATAATAGCAATTTTATTAAAACTAAAGTATCATTCTTTCATTGTCATTTTTTTAAATGCTAAAAATTACATTTTTTATTATATATTCATTTATTTTATATTTAATTTATTATTAAAATAACAGTTTTATAATTTTATTGAAATGAAAATATTCTTTCATTGTATATTTTTTTTACTTAAATGCTAAAAAAATACATTTTTATTTTTTTTATTATTTTTGGATTATATATTTATTTTCTATTTAATTTCATTATTAAAAATAATAACAACAACAACATTATTATTATTTTATTGAAATTAAAATATTCTTTTCATTATTATTTTTTGAAAATCAAATTTTGCCTAATTTCTTAAATTTTTATTCTATTCAATTTTATTATTTTATTAAGTATAATTATTTCATTGTCATTTTTTAAAGCGTTAAAATTACATTTTTATTTTTTCAATTTTATTTTTTTATTATATATTTATTTTATCATTAAAATAACAACAACAGTTTTATAATTTTATTTAAATGAAAGTATTCTTTCATTGTCATAGTTTTTTCTAAAATGCAAAAAAAACCCATAATTTTTTCATTATTATTTTTAGATTTTTATATATATATATATATATATTTTTTTTTTTTTTTTTTTTGTATTTAATTGCATTAAAATAACAATAACAACAACAACAATTTTATTATTTTATTGAAATTAAAATATTCTTTTCATTGGTTATACGAACATTAAGGAAACATTCCATTCTATCATTCTCCAAATATTATGGGAATGTTACTTTTGAACGTTCCATGAATGTATAAATAACATTTTTGTGTTAACGTTTTGAGAATGTATATGTTATGTTCCCTCAGAAGCCGGTTGGTGGATTGTGTTTGGTTTTCCGTGTGTTTTATTGGGCTTCCCATCCGTGTTTTTGACCATATATGAGTGAAAGCGTTCCCTGGCCTCTCTTCCCCAGCAAATGACCCACAACCCAATAAAACTCCAGGGAGGATGAAGTCAACAGTTATATTTATTGCAATTTTATATACAAACAACCCTAAAAGGCACTGTTTAAATAAGGATATAATGATTTTCCTTTTGATAACTAACACAGGTTGAATATAGCTTAGTTTGAATTATATATTAAAATTTAGTAGAATGTAAAAAAGGCCACATGAAAGATATTTTCCACCTCAGCAAGCTGGGACAGTTTCTTTTTTTAAAAGTACCTCTCTGAGCAGAAAAAATTTGCATATCTCCGTCACAATGTAATGAGACAAAAAGAGCATGTGAAAACAGGAAGACATCCTTGAGGAATACAGCCGAACGTCACTGCACATCCATCATTATTCACACAAATCAGTTAGAAGAAGGTTCAAAAGAAAGAAAAACGACAAAACAAGACGATATTGCATGAAAGAGGCTGTGTTCAGAATGGAGTACTAGCATACTGTGCAGTATATACTGCATACTGCCTGCAGTTTTCAGAACAGTGTATGCATTTTTATTTCAGCATGTAGCGTCTGCTTATCCCAGAAGGCATCCTGGCAAGAACTTCTCTCAGTCATGAATAAACGTTCTTTCAGTAAAATTAATGCATGTGTAAAAATGTCGGATCAAATGACGATTCAAGAAAAATCAAACTCTGGTGCATTTATCACAATGGAAATGGAAGGTCAAGTGCATGTTGTAGTACATGTAAATGCAGAAAACTCATACTGTGCACAGTATACTGCAGAAGTAGTATGAGCAGTATGCTATTCTGAACACAGCCGGAGAGGTCAGATCATGTGGACAGTACTAATGCTCATTATGCCCACTAGAGGTCAGTGTAACTTAGTTATTTAACATGAATTCAATCCACAAACTGAATTACAAGCATTTCTCAGATCTAACTACTTCTAGTGAAGGTTTCTCCAATTTTAAATCTGAATTACAGTTCCCAGTTTTGTAGTTTTGGCTTGTAAAATAAACAGAGTGAGGCATTACCATATTTCCCTTGCAAAATCCATATACCATATAAATACTATGGTATATGAAATATCAAATACCACAGTATTACCATCTGAATCCATCACTGTACCATGGTACTACCACAGTAACTTTTTTTGTAAGGGTTTGACAGGTTGCATAGATTCATAGTAAATATTCTGGAAGACGACACATCTTTAAAAGGTTATATTTAAAGTAAGAAGAAAGTCAAATTAGTTATTTCTCACCATAGAAAGATTTGAGATTTAATTTCTCAAACCGCTCTCAGCTGCCAAACGTTAAAGCCCTTTCTATGATCAGAGCAGCTGCGTTTTTCACAGTCTCGCACAACTGGAATAGCAACAAAACCGTGAAATACTAGCTCTGTTCAAAAACCTAGTGAGCTGCCTACTTAGACAGCATTTTAAGGGATCATAGGAAGGCTAGCGGCAAATCGCTTGGGGGATAAATCTATATAAGATGGTGCTGAGGCGAGAGAAATTATAATAAATTATTAAACACTTATTAGTATTAAGTTTGTTCAATTTTATTTTATTATTTTATTTGAATTGCAATGGACTATTTTATGTTTGTTTTTAGCATAATTTTATGCTATTGCTTTATCAGCAACATGTAAATGTCAAAACATAACATTATTTGTGTTGCATCCAGAGGTGCTGCCTATCTAGTGCGTCTCAAATCAGTTCAGACTGGACGCTGCCTATGTAGACTCACTAGGTTCTAGAACAGATCTTGTTTTGTGTCTGTTGCCGCTCTGAAAACATATGATTAATGCGATTATGTTTTTAAACATTCATAAAGTTTAGAATGAGATACAAACCAATAAAATGAGAAAGAATAAAAAGGTCAGAGCTATGAGGAAAACAGAGAGAAATCGTCACTGAATGGCTTTAGGTTTTGGCCGTCCGTGTCAACACTGACCCGTGACAGTCTGTGATGGAAGATTTGGTTTGATGTCCAGTGGTCCACCGTTACGCCAGCAGCCCTAGTCGCTTGACCTTGGCCGACAGGAAAGAGTGAATGATGAAGACGATGGTTTTAGGGCAGGAGTGAAGGTCTAGTTGCTGAAAAGCAGAAGAAGAGAAGAAATATTAAATGAGAGACAAAATCATGTGAGATCTAGATCAGTATCTCAATTATTTCCCTCATACGGCGTTAAATTAAATAGAGAAAAATTGACTATTTGCTGAAGTCTCCAGCTTCTCAGATGTTTGTCCTGAGAAGAGAGAAGACTCAAACTGCTCATTCTGGCCAAGTTAGAGATCTCAATATGAACATTTTCTTCTAGGAAAGAGTAGAGCTGCACGATTGATCATTAAAGGATTGTGATCTCGATTCAAACACCCACACGATCTCATTCCTAAATGACAGCGATTCGCCTGTGTTTATTAAACCTTTGACAAAAACACATCGGAACATCAGCTCTGCGTTTGCGCTGCCACTGATCCAGAGAGAGCCGTTGTCATGTATGGATATGAAACAGCTTCACAAACAGTCTTTTCAACCACACAGTGTCATTATTTTTGTCTTACAATAATTCATATTATCACAGAAGTACTGGGATGGAAGTTTATGGTTCGGATATAAACACTGATGTCTACAGAATCGATCAAATTAGAGTGAATCACCTTTAGAAAGTAACTTGACGCTTCAAATAATGATTGTATTGATTAGATTGTTACACCACCAGGAGGCGACAAGTGACTGTTAAAAAAAGTCTGTCATTGAATCATTCATTTTAAGAGATTCGTTCAAAAACAGATTCATCCAGTAATGAAACAAATTAAATATTTGAGTGAGTCATTGAATCATTCATTTAAAAGATTTGTTCAAAAACGCTGATTCATTGCAGTATTGAAACAGATTAAGTATTTATGAGTGAGTCATTGAATCATTCATTTAAGAGATTTGTTCAAAAATGCTGATTCATTGCAGTATTGAAACAGATTAAGTATTTATGAGTGAGTCATTGAATCATTCATTTAAAAGATTTGTTCAAAAACGCTGAGTCATTGCAGTATTGAAACAGATTAAGTATTTATAAGTGAGTCATTGAATCATTCATTTAAAAGATTTGTTCAAAAATGCTGATTCATCCAGTAATGAAACAAGTGAAGTCTTTATGAGTGAGTCATTGAATCATTCATTCAGTAGATTAGTTCAAAAACACTGATTCATCCAGTAATGAAACAAGTGAAGTCTTTATGAGTGAGTCGTTGAATCATTCATTTAAAAGATTTGTTCAAAAACGCTGATTCATTGCAGTATTGAAACAGATTAAGTATTTATGAGTGAGTCATTGAATCATTCATTTAAGAGATTTGTTCAAAAACGCTGATTCATCCAGTAATGAAACAAGTGAAGTCTTTATGAGTGAGACGTTGAATCATTCATTTAAAAGATTTGTTCAAAAACGCTGATTCATCCAGTAATGAAACAAGTGAAGTCTTTATGAGTGAGTCATTGAATCATTCATTCAGTAGATTCGTTCAAAAACACTGATTCATCCAGTAATGAAACAAGTGAAGTCTTTATGAGTGAGTCA
This sequence comes from Ancherythroculter nigrocauda, assembly GCA_036281575.1. NCBI lineage: Eukaryota > Metazoa > Chordata > Actinopteri > Cypriniformes > Xenocyprididae > Ancherythroculter > Ancherythroculter nigrocauda. Next base: position 1,743,435 of record VTFQ01000012.1, read on the forward strand.
TTGAATCATTCATTCAGTAGATTCGTTCAAAAATGCTGATTCATTGCAGTATTGAAACAGATTAAGTATTTATGAGTGAGTCATTGAATCATTCATTTAAAAGATTTGTTCAAAAACGCTGAGTCATTGCAGTATTGAAACAGATTAAGTATTTATAAGTGAGTCATTGAATCATTCATTTAAAAGATTTGTTCAAAAATGCTGATTCATCCAGTAATGAAACAAGTGAAGTCTTTATGAGTGAGTCATTGAATCATTCATTCAGTAGATTAGTTCAAAAACACTGATTCATCCAGTAATGAAACAAGTGAAGTCTTTATGAGTGAGTCGTTGAATCATTCATTTAAAAGATTTGTTCAAAAACGCTGATTCATTGCAGTATTGAAACAGATTAAGTATTTATGAGTGAGTCATTGAATCATTCATTTAAGAGATTTGTTCAAAAACGCTGATTCATCCAGTAATGAAACAAGTGAAGTCTTTATGAGTGAGACGTTGAATCATTCATTTAAAAGATTTGTTCAAAAACGCTGATTCATCCAGTAATGAAACAAGTGAAGTCTTTATGAGTGAGTCATTGAATCATTCATTCAGTAGATTCGTTCAAAAACACTGATTCATCCAGTAATGAAACAAGTGAAGTCTTTATGAGTGAGTCATTGAATCATTCATTCAGTAGATTCGTTCAAAAATGCTGATTCATTGCAGTATTGAAACAGATTAAGTATTTATGAGTGAGTCATTGAATCATTCATTTAAAAGATTTGTTCAAAAACGCTGAGTCATTGCAGTATTGAAACAGATTAAGTATTTATAAGTGAGTCATTGAATCATTCATTTAAAAGATTTGTTCAAAAATGCTGATTCATCCAGTAATGAAACAAGTGAAGTCTTTATGAGTGAGTCATTGAATCATTCATTCAGTAGATTAGTTCAAAAACACTGATTCATCCAGTAATGAAACAAGTGAAGTCTTTATGAGTGAGTCGTTGAATCATTCATTTAAAAGATTTGTTCAAAAACGCTGATTCATTGCAGTATTGAAACAGATTAAGTATTTATGAGTGAGTCATTGAATCATTCATTTAAGAGATTTGTTCAAAAACGCTGATTCATCCAGTAATGAAACAAGTGAAGTCTTTATGAGTGAGTCGTTGAATCATTCATTTAAAAGATTTGTTCAAAAACGCTGATTCATCCAGTAATGAAACAAGTGAAGTCTTTATGAGTGAGTCATTGAATCATTCATTCAGTAGATTCGTTCAAAAACACTGATTCATCCAGTAATGAAACAAGTCTTTATGAGTGAGTCGTTGAATCATTCATTTAAAAGATTTGTTCAAAAATGCTGATTCATTGCAGTATTGAAACAGATTAAGTATTTATGAGTGAGTCATTGAATCATTCATTTGAGAGATTTGTTCAAAAATGCTGATTCATCCAGTAATGAAACAGATTATGTATTTATGAGTGAGTCACTGAATCATTCATTTAAAAGATTTGTTCAAAAACACTGATTCATTGCAGTATTGGAACAGATTAAGTATTTGAGTGAGTCATTGAATCATTCATTTAAGAGATTTGTTCAAAAACGCTGATTCATCCAGTAATGAAACAAATTAAGCATTTATGAGTGAGTCATTGAATCATTCATTTAAAAGATTTTTCAAAAATGCTGATTCACTGCAGTATTGAAACAGATTAAGTATTTATGAGTGAATCACTGAATCATTAATTTAAGAGATTAATTAAAAAATTGCTGAGTCATTGCAGTATTGAAACAGATTAAGTATTTATGAGTGAGTCATTGAATCATTCATTCAATCCACGTTTTTTTCAAATAATTCATATTAATTAAACATTTTAAATAGACTTTGTTTAGTTAGTTATTTTGTTTAGTTGTCTGTTCAGAATATTTATTTGAAATTTTAAAAAAAATCATGATTCTCAATTTATCCAGAATTGAGCAGCTCTAGGAAGGAGTAAGCAGCTTTGTAAAAGCAGAACAAATCAGGTTAAAGGTGAAACACAGTAAAGCAAGCAGCAGGTGAAAAGTGCAAAAACGTCTCTCACGATCTCTGCTTCTGGGCCTCCGAAGTCGAGGAACATCATGCGGACTCCGTCGTCTGAGGACATGCGCAGACGCTCGAACGGCTGCTGGAGAAGGACGTTCTTCCTGACGCCGGCCTCCTCCGTAAACAACAAGAAGCCTTTGTCTATGTGAACGCTCAACATACACGACTTCCCGTTCCAGCTGCACGCTACAAAACACACAGGATGATTAGCTTTAATTAGCTAGAGAAATTGTTCATTTAAATAAAGCTGAAATTAAATATAAATATTAGATTAGAAAAACTTTTGCCTCGATAAAATAAGTTAACTGAAAATAATAATTAATAAATAAATTTAAATAAAAATAAATTAAACCTAAATAGTAATATTTAAAAATAATAATAATAATAAAGCTGACAAACACACATAACAAAAATTAAACAAATTAAAATGAAAACATATAACTGTAATAGTATATAAAAAATATTACAATTTGACAAACTACAAATATAAATATATCCCTCATATGCAAGTCATTTTGGATAAAAGCTTATGCCAAATGAATAAATGTAGATCTAATAATATATGCTAAAAAATAGCATATTATATTTTTATATTATAATTTCTGCACCACAAACAGTAAAAATTATGCAACAAAAATTTATAAGAGAAGTATGTCACTCTGTCACATGACCTCATTAATTTAGTGAGGGGCCAGTTACCATATATGAAAAATAAATAAATACATTTTTGTCAGACTGAAAAAAAAAAAAATCAAGGTAGTGATCAAATGCATTGCATTGTGGGATACATTATTTCACAGTGTGCTCTGGTTTTCAATGCATGCATTAATAAATCACTGTGCACATTATGCATACTGCAGAAATAGCAAGAGTAGTATGCTAGAGGGCTATTCATAATTTTAGCCTATAGGGTTTTATCAGGTTACAAAAGACAAAAAAAGATGGTTTAAACCTGCAGTCGGACCTTATGGCACGAGGAGAGATCATCACAGAAACAATGGATTGCTAAAATCTGATGCTTTAATAGTATTTATAGCACCTAACTTAATAAAACAGGTTGTGTGACTGCTCCATGTGCCAGAGATTATAGTTTGCCAACCCCTGGTCAAAACACACTGGAGTGCAGCACATCACTGAACCAACAGAGGGCGATATGAACCCAGACAAACCCATCAGCCACAATTCATTTATTCTCTTTCTGCTTTGGAAAGAACATCTACTGAAGATTCAGTGTGCTTCAGCGACTCAAGCGGTGTCCGTACCTGTCGTGACCTCCTGTACGAGCTCTGCGGCGCTGTGGCAGCCCTCCACCAGCAGGTGTGTCCAGGTGGACAGGTCTTTAGCCGTGTCCACTCTGAACAGATGCGTCTCCACTCCCTGCTTAGTGCCCAAGCGCAGGCCAAAGGTCAGCTCAGAGTCGTGTACTGATGAACTCTTACCCGGTCCAGAGTGAACCAGCCTGACGGACAGAAACACAGCAGATATTAGTGTACGTACTACTCAACTCATTAATAATCTACTTGATAAACTGAACAGATGTGACTCTAAAATATGACTGGATGAGACATGTTTGCCTAATGAATCACAGATGTAGTTAGAATTGTTTATTGTAATACTGTCGTTAACTGTTTTTTGAGAAAACATCAAGAACGAACCAATATATATATATATATATATATATATATATATATATATATATATATATATATATATATATATATATATATATATAATTGTATTTATTTTTATTTTATATATATATATATATATATATATATATATACATTTTTTTTTTATATATATATATATATATATATATATATATATATATATATATATACACACATATACATATACATAAAATAAAAAATATAAAATATGCATATATATAAAAAATATATAAAACATTTTATTTATATATATAACATTTTTATATATTTTATAGTATATATATATAAATACATTTTTTATTTATTTATTTATATATATATATATATATATATATATATATATATATATAAATATATATATATATATATATATATATATATATATATATATATATATATATATACACATATACATATACATAAAATAAAAAATATAAAACATTTTATTTATATATATATATATATATATATATAAATATAATTTTATATGTATATGTACATATATATATATATAATTTATTTATTTTTGGAAGAAAAAAAATATGTGGTAAATAGTCTAAGAATGTGTGTATATGAATGAATTAATGAAAGAATAAATCAAATAAATAAATTTACTATATGTACATTTACTAAATGAATTGTTATTAAACATTTTACAAGGTTCCCACACCTTTTGGTTAACAAATTCCCAAGACATTTCCAGTCATTTGTGATTTCAGGATAAGGATTTTTAATTATTTCACTCACAAAGAGCAAATTCCAATCAATCTGATTCCAGGTTATGAAAAGTCATGGAATTAAAATAAAATATCTATAGTAATATAAATTAGTATGCTCAATGTTGTATATAAATTGATAGCACTTATGGATATTATATTTTATTTCTATGACTTTTCATAACCTGGAATAACTTCTAAAATTCCCTGATATTTTCTGTTTTTCCATGACATAGGACACGGCTTTTATCAGAGATTTATAATAATTAATATAAATGTATCATACTTTATCAATATACAACTACAGTGATCCGCTGAGTATCGTGCCAGCATCACTGTTTTACCATTGTAAAGTCCCTGTAATGTGTGTCCTCTCATTTTAATGCTCTAGTATGCAGTGTGTATGTGTGTGTGTGAGTGTGTGTACCTGGTGGTAATTAAAGGATAGCTCTTGTCTGGGCTGTTGAGAGTTTCTTTGCTGTCGGGCAGAGATCCGTACAGCAGTAGATCTCTGTCCGTCAACACCGCCAGTATCGGCCGCTCTGAACCCTGGCGACACACACACCATCATCAGACTCCGCTGCATGATTTCTGTCTCTCTCATCTCACGGTGTCTGTGTTTCTCACCTGCTCAATGATCCAGCCGATGTGACTGACGTCCAGGCTCGGCTGCAGGGCTTTCAGCTCGGCTTTGGCACTGGTCAGTAATGCTGCACTTCCTGTCTGGATGGCGTTGTACCAGGCCTGAGCCATGGCGTGATCTTTAGCCCGCAAAAACACAGACTTCTTCCTGTCTGATGATACCACCTCAAAATACCTACAGAGAGAAAGAGCAGAGTGGACTTTATGCGACAAGTCCTCTCACGGCATATTGCTTTTAATTAAGCATAATACCATAATAATCTTTATGAACAATTCTTCTGCCAACTAATATAGCTTATTAGTCAAATTGTAGGATGATTTTGGTGCATTAATGTAGAAGATGCTGACAGGAGGTTCATCCAATAAAAGCCATGCAATATAAATTAATTTTGTTATTGGCTCGATTTAAACAATAGCCAATATTACAAATCTATAAGATACTTTTTGTCACATGCATTATATTATATTATATTATATTATATTATATTATATTATATTATATTATATTATATTATATTATATTATATTATATTATATTATATTATATTATATTATATTATATTATATTATATTATATTATTATATGTTTAGTTGATCAAAAGTGACAGTAAAGACATTTATAATATTACAAAGTATTCTATTTCAAGAATGTTTTCTGAAGGATCATGTGACACTGAAGACTGGAGTAATGATGCTGAAAATTCAGCTTTGATCACAGGAATAAATTACACTTTACTATATATTCACATAGAAAACAGCTATTTTGAATTAAAATAATAATATTTCACAATATTACCATTTTTTCTGTATTTTTGATTAATTAAATGTAGCCTTGGCGAGTAGAAGAGACTTATTTTTAAAGAATTAATTTTTTTATTATTATAAATCTATTAATTGTGTCTTTTGTTTGTTTTTTTGCATGCAAAAGCTCCATGCTTTATATAAAAACAACACAAAACATTTGAATGTACGAATGCAATGAATAACTATTTGGTTGTTTTGCAATCTGGCATAGAAGTGTTTAATATTTGAACTGGATTAAGTCCTGATGTTATTATCATTTCATAATAATATGTCAGTAATATGTAAACTCTGGCGGTGTTTGTACCTGTCCTCCGTGTCAGGCGGACACTGTTTGCGTGTCACCTGACACATTCGGAGCGGGAGGGTCCTGGTCTCTTTAAGCGCGGGGTCCGTCTGCTTCTGTGGGGTGGCTGGAGGAGAATCGAGCACTGGGGGTCCCGCCGTCGATCCGCCCTTAAAAAACGCCGACATCTCCTTAATGTACTTCACTGCAGAGAAACAGAGAGAGAGAGAGTCATTATTCTTACTGCTATTTTCCATGGTGAAAGAACAATAGCATGCTGATAGTAAACACTTAATAATGGCTAATATTTTGTAAGAATAGTATGTGAAACAGTTTGCATGATGCAACAACAAACATTTTAAATAGTACCATCTATGCTGTTGTCACATGACCGGAAATTAAGATTTTTTTGTATTTCTTAAACTTTTTTTTGAATGCATAAATAAAATAAAATTGTGTAACTGCAAAAATAAAAATGTCAAATGCATTACGTCAGATATTCTATGCATACTGTGCACAGCATGCACACTTCAAGATTAGTATGCTATTTTGAACATAGCTTTGGACTTTTTGTGGGCACAACCCACTAAACACTGAAATCTTGATGATTAAAGTTGAACATCTGCCCACTGATTCAAAAACAACCACTAAAGCAGCTTCAGATGAAAGAGGAAGAGGAGTTCTGCACCACCAAAAATAAAATCATTGACTTTAGGAAAGTATTGCTCAGTGTGTTCAGTGCTGTAGACGTCTGTTTCCACTGAAGCTTTAGACCAGAGTCAAGATCAGACAAACCACTGACAGATTCTGACGCTTTATTTTTACATGTATTGAAAAAGACAATGCATGATAATATATGCATGCTGCCAGAAATAACAAGAGGAAACAACATTCACAAAAACATCTGTGCTTGAGGTGAAAAAAATACTTTTTTGAATGCTGAATATTTTAGTCTGTTCTTAAATAGGCACATATACTCACTATTTAGGAATGTCAAAGCTGCAAACGCAAAATGCATAAAAATAAATAAATAAATAATAAATAAAAATAAAAATAAAAATAAATAATAAAAAATAAATAAATGTCCACATATGGTCCTTTCTCCTCATTTTATTCAACAATTACAGCCTTTTGACCAGCAGAGGCTGACATTCAGAGGCTGAGGTTAGTCGTATGATAAAATTTAAAAGATGAAAGTTCACAGCAGTGTAGTACAATTAAAAGGTCAAAACACCAGCTGTTGAATATATATATATATATATATACTATTCCTATTATTAGGAATTATTCACAAGAATGAATTTGACTTCAGACTATACATATGAGAGAAGACATTTAAAGAGAGTGTTGAAATTATGAAACTTGAACAGACAGACATAAATGGATGGATGAGTAGATAGGTGGATGGATGGATGAGTAGATGGATGGATGAGTAGATGGATGGATGGATGGATGGATGAGTAGATAGATGGATGGATGGATGGATGAGTAGATGGATGGATGGATGGATGGATGAGTAGATAGGTGGAAGAGTGGATGGATGGATGGATGGATGGATGGATGGATAGTTGGATGGATAGTTGGATGGATGTATGGATGGATGGATGGATGAGTAGATAGGTGGATGGATGGATGATGGATGGATGAATGGTGGATGAGTATATAGGTGGATGGATAGTTGGATGGGTGGATGGATTAGTAGATGGATGGATGGATGGATGGATGGATGGATAGTTGGATGGATGGATGAGTAGATGGATGGATGGATGAGTAGATGGATGGATGGATGAGTAGATGGATGGATGGATGGGTAGATGGATGGATGGATGGATGGATGGAGGAGTAGATAGATGGATGAGTAGATAGGTGGATGGATGGATGGATGAGTAGATGGATGGATGGATGGATGGATGAATGGATGGATGGATGGATAGATGAGTATATAGGTGGGTGGATGGATAGTTGGATGGATGGATGGATGGTGTATGAGTATAAAGGTGGATGGATAGTTGGATGGATGGATGGATGGATGGATGGATGGATGGATAGATGGATGGATGGATGGATTAGTAGATGGATGGATTGAGTAGATTGGTGGGTGGATGGATGGATGGATGGATGGATGGATGGATGAGTAGATAGGTGGATGGATGGATGATGGATGGATTGATGAGTAGATAAGTGGATGGATGGATGAGTAGATGGATGGATGGATGAGTAGATGGATGGATGGATGAGTAGATGGATGGATGGATGGATGATAGATAGGTGGATGATGGATGAGTAGATGGATGGATGGTTGGATGGATGGATGAGTAGATGGATGGATGGATGGATGGATGGATGGATGAGTAGATAGATGGATGGATGGATAAGTTGATGGATGGATTGATGAGTAGATAGGTGGATGGATGGATGGATGGATGAGTAGAGATGGATGGATGGATGAGTAGATGGATGGATGGATGGGTAGATGGATGGATGGATGGGTAGATGGATGGATGGATGGATGGATGGATGGATAAGTAGATAGGTGAATGATGGATGAGTAGATGGATGGATGGATGGATGGATGGATGAGTAGATAGATGGATGGATGGGTAGATGGATGGATGGATGGATGGATGGATGAGTAGATAGATGGATGGATGGATGGATGGATGGATGGATGAGTTGATGGATGGATTGATGAGTAGATAGGTGGATGGATGGATGGATGTGGGATGGATGGGGATGGATGGATGGATGGATGGTATGAGTGAGGATTGATGGAGGATGGATGAGTTGATGATAGAGGTGGATGGATGGATGGATGGATGGATGATAGATAGGTGGATGGATGGATTGATGAGTAGATGGATGGATGGATGGAGGATAGAGATGGGATGGATGGATGGATGGATGAGTTGATGGATGGATTGATGAGTAGATAGGTGGACGGATGGATGGATGGATGGATGAGTAGATGGATGGATGGATGAATGGATGGATGGATGGATGAGTAGATGGATGGATGGATGGATGAGTAGATAGATGGATGATGATGATAGATGGATGGATTGATGAGTAGATAGGTGGATGGATGGATGGATGAGTAGATAGGTGGATGGATGGATTGATGAGTAGATAGATGGATGGATGGATGGGGATGAGGATGAGGATGGATGGATTGATGATAGATAGGTGGATGGATGGATGGATGGATGAGTAGATGGGGATGGATGGATGGATGGATGAGTTGATAGATGGATTGATGAGTAGATAGGTGGATGGATGGATGGATGGATGGATGGTTGGATGGATGGATGGATGGATGAGTAGATGGATGAATGGATGGATGGATGAGTAAATAGATGGATGGATGGATGGATGGATGGATGAGTAGATAGATGGATGGATGGATGGATGAGTAGATAGATGGATGGATGGATGGATGGATGAGTTGATGGATGGATTGATGAGTAGATAGGTGGACGGATGGATGGATGGATGAGTAGATGGATGGATGGATGAATGGATGGATGGATGGATGAGTAGATGGATGGATGGATGGATGAGTAGATAGATGGATGGATTGATGAGTAGATGGATGGATTGATGAGTAGATAGGTGGATGGATGGATGGATGGATGAGTAGATAGGTGGATGGATGGATTGATGAGTAGATAGATGGATGGATGGATGGATGGATGGATGGATGAGTTGATGGATGGATTGATGAGTAGATAGGTGGATGGATGGATGGATGGATGAGTAGATGGATGGATGGATGGATGGATGGATGAGTTGATAGATGGATTGATGAGTAGATAGGTGGATGGATGGATGGATGGATGGTTGGATGGATGGATGGATGGAGTAGTGATGAATGGATGGATGGATGAGTAAATAGATGGATGGATGGATGGATGGATGGATGGATGAGTAGATAGATGGATGGATGGATGGATGAGTAGATGGATGGATGGATGGATGAGTAGATAGGTGGATGGATGGATGGATGGATGAGTAGATGGATGGATGGATGGATGGATGAGTAGATAGGTGGATGGATGGATGGATGGATAGATAGATAGATGGATGGATGGATGGATGAGTAGATAGGTGGATGGATGGATGGATGAGTAGATGGATGGATGGATGGATGGATGGATGAGTAGATAGATGGTGGATGGATGATGAGATAGGTGGATGGATGGATGGATGGATGAGTAGATGGATGGATGGATGGATGGATGGATGAGTAGATAGATGGATGGATGGATGGATGGATGAGTAGATAGATGGATGGATGGATGGATGATAGGTATGGATGGATGGATGGATATGAGTAGATGGATGGATGGATGGATGGATGAGTAGATAGATGGATGGATGGATGGATGAGTAGATAGGTGGATGGATGGATGGATGGATGAGTAGATGGATGGATGGATGGATGGATGGATGAGTAGATATATGGATGGATGGATGGATGAGTAGATAGGTGGATGGATGGATGGATGGATGAGTAGATGGATGATGGATGGGGATGAGTAGATAGGTGGATGGGGATGGATGGATGAGTAGATAGATGGATGGGATGGATGATAGATAGGGGATGGATGGATGAGATAATAGGTGGATGGATGGATGGATGGATGGATGAGTAGATGGATGGATGGATGGATGGATGAGTAGATGGATGGATGGATGGATGGATGAGTAGATAGGTGGATGGATGGATGGATGGATTGATAACCAACTCCAAAATGAAGTAACAAACAGCAGCATTTAACTAAATTTTATTTATTTTTTATTAGTTAACTTGTACATACCGAAATAAATTATTCACAAGAATGAATCTGAAAGAGAGCGAGTTTGATTGTTTCATCAGCTGTAAAGCTGTATTAATTATCACACTACTGAACAGTGTACTTCAGTTAGTGAAGTTAGTAGTGGTGCTACATTTAGTACCTCAACACTGCTAGTAACACACACACACACACACACACACACACTGAACATGACAAACCCTTCAAGATGAACACACAGTCTATGTCTCTAATACACACACATTCATGACGGTTATAAATAGTAGACGCCACTATGGGGAGGAAGATCGAGTTTCATTGTAGAGGCTGAAGTGTGAAACACACCCAGTGTCTCTGTCTCTCTCTCTGTCTGTCTCTCTCGGAGCGAGTGATACAGGCAGAGAGGGGCTTCCTCGCTCAGAATAGAGCACATCTCAGCAGTCAGCTCGTTCCCAAACACACTTCACCTACTCAGCACATACAGCAGCGAACAAACACAGCCCTCTTTCTCTCGCTCTATAAATACATTTACAGTAGTGACTGCAGACGCTCCAAGCATCTCACACACACACGGTCTGTTTTCACACATGTTGTGTCCGAATTCCTCAATCCTTCACCTGCTGACCACACACACATTCAGCAGATACAGCCAAACACACTCTTTAAAGGTGATGAATACACTATATTGACTTTCTTAATACATGTTCCTGGTCTTATTGTGAATGATTCATCAGTGTCGTTATTCTTTAAAAATGATTGATTAATGTTACCCAGCATTCAAACAGATATTTTGTCTCTTCGGCTCACCAAGGCTGCATTTATTTGATCAAAAATACAGTAAAAACTGTAAAATTGTGAAATATTATTACAATGTAAAATAACTGTGAATATATAGTAAAGTGTAATTTATTCCTGTGATCAAAGCTGAATTTTCAGCATCATTACTCCAGTCTTCAGTGTCACATGATCCTTCAGAAATCATTCTAATATGCTGATTTGCTGCTCAAGAAAATCGTTGAAATTGTTGAAATCGTAATGCATTTTCCCCCAGTATTCTTTGATGAATAATTAAACACACTTTTACGCTCATGCAATGTCTGATTCTCATGCATAGTCGACGAAAACCAAACCACACTGAGATGAAATGCCACTCATCACCTTTATCCTCACGTCACACACACACACACACTCATCACACACTATTAAACCGTCTCGCTCAGCTCATCTTCTGCTCCTCGATGTTTCCAATCACAGCGTCATCCTCCTGTTATTGCGTTCTCATAATTCAAGTCTTCAGTGGTCTCGCATCTCCAACCACACATTAATCACATCAACAAAAGACTCTGGTCAGAGGTTTAGATTAGAGGATTCTGGGGCTATTTATAGATGGAAGGATTTTGTCGGCACAAAAGCCCTTCGGGAGCTGATACTAAATGGCCTTTGTGGAATTAAAATTGCCATTCGATGTGCATTTTTCTGAGGGAACGTTAAAGAGCAGAGGTTGCTCTTTCACAGCTCAGGAGTTCTCATTGCAGTATCAGCTTTGGCTGAGATGTTTCTCCCAAAGTGTATCCCAGCTAACAGGGAACGTTCTCAGATGGTGTGTGTTCTGTTGATTGGGAGCAGTCTGGTTTTGTAATGCCATTGGTTTTTAGTGTGGAAACAGTAGGAAAAAGAAAAGCAAAGGAAGGAAACAGGGAGGAGGTCATGATTGTTCTGATGAGTAACAGACGGAAAAATACAGCTCATCTTTGGATGATTTGGTTTAACCCAAACCAAATGTTGGGATCAAGTCCAATGGCAAATTCAACTCCAGAGTCTAATAAGCATATCTCTGCTTTAGTATGCGAACGCTTCTATAGCTGCACAAACTCGAACTGTGTATCGTTGCATTATGAAATGTTTAATACTGCATTTCACGCAAGTGCCTTCATGTCAGTTAGTTCATCATGCATATATCAATTGTTTCTCCTAAACAGTAATAAGTCTTCCAAGAAGTTTCTCCTGATAGAAGACTACAGTAATCTCACATGTTTTAGAAGAGATCTCAACAACATCTATCTATCCATATTATCTATCCATATTCATTTCATAGCTCTATACTCTCAGGGCCCGTTCACACCAAAAACTGAAATGATAACTATGCTGGGTTAAAAACAACCCAAGTTGGGTTGAAAATGGACAAACCCAGCAATTGGGCTGTTTTAACCCAGGTTGTTTCAATCCAGTGGTTGGGTTAAATGTTTGCCATGCTGAGCAGTTTTATTTAACTCAACTATTGTTTAAAAATGACTATATGGCTGGCTTAAAATTAACCCAAAATATGTTGGAAATTAAAAATCAGACACATAATTACTAGAGGAAACAATAATAATCAAAAGGTGAACATTTAAGCAATTTAATGTTTATTGTTTAATTATTATTCATTAAACTTTAATAAATGTTTGTTTCCAACATACATTGGGTTCATTTTAACCCTCAGGGGTCTGAGGTTTTTTGGGGCCCTGGAGAAGGTTTGACATGCCCTGACATTTGTTTGCTTCAAAATGAGGTAAAAAATTATGCTGCCTGCTTGTTCATATAAAACAATAGAGAGATTTAAATTTTCTAAAACATCTTTGGTCAAGAAACACAGTATGCGTGGAGGCGTGAATCATCATGAATAATGAGTGATTCTCACCTGAGAAGACAAAAGAATCACATAAAGAGCTCTAATGTCCTGCATAAATAATGAGCTCTTTCAGTCAGGTAGGCTGTGAAAAAATCATGTCTCAGCTCCTCATGGTGTAAATCAAACATACAGAAAAAACTGCAATACTGTGAAATATTATTACAATTTAAAATAATGGTATTCTATTATATTCTTTAAAATGTAATGCATTTCTGTGATGCAAAGTGTCTGAACAATTATGTTACCTCTATGGCATTTCATATAGGCTTTTAGCTTAAAAGCATGCACATTTGGAGAAATACTGATGGATTCTCATATGTTTGTCAATTTTCTATACAGAGGAGTAATATTTATTCAATATTTATTGTCTTCACTATGAACGCTGGATACTGTTTTCAATTCATACTTGCAGCCGGAGGGCGCTCTGTACACCTTTAGTCCACAAATCCATATAAAGAAGAAGAAGAACCAGGAACTAACTGCATGTCTTCTAGAGCTCGCTAACCATGGCTTTAACATCCAGATAAACACTTTTCAAGACAATAAATACACGATTGAGACGATGAGTGCATGTATTGCCTCCGAATTTGCGTCTGAATAGCGCTGGCTATTCTGGCTATAGTGAATAGCGTGGCCGCATTAGTGGGTAATTAACTGAATCACCGGCATCTGACATGTGTCTCTTTTCATACAGATTACATAAACACAGAATTTTTGTTTTCGATTTGACTTGCACGATTTAAAACCTGACATTTCAACGTTTTTTTAGACAGAAGTCTCATTTTTTTGTCATTCGTATTCACTAAGTTACAGTTAATTTTCTGAGAACTATCAGATTGGACTTCGTTCAGAGGGAGACGAGAGATCATGCATCATGTTAGTTTTCTTTATTTTACAAAAAGCACAACATTTTGTTGTTACTCTGAGTGTACACAAATAAAAGAAGATATTCCACAGATTAAAATGGTGTATAGCTCTTAATTGTATGTGCAACATTGACAGAGTATTTTGAGTCTCTTTCACACTGGTTAGAAAAAAAACACGGTGATCACGCCGGCGTGACCGCCGACCCCAGAGTGTTAAACAACAATACAGTCATTTTTAAACAATAGTTGAGTTAAATAAAACTACCCAGTAGGTTGGGCAAACATTTAACCCAGTTGCTGGGTTAAAACAATCAATTCTCTGGGTTAAAACAACCCATTCGCTGGGTTAAAACAACCCATTCGCTGGGATAAAACAATCCATTCGCTGGGATAAAACAACCCAAAATCTGGGATAAAACAACCCAAACTCTGGGTTAAAACAACCCAAACTCTGGGTTAAAACAACCTATTCACTGGGTTAAAACAACCCAAACACTGGGATAAAACAACCCAAACGCTGGGTTAAAACAACCCAAACGCTGGGATAAAA
Source organism: Ancherythroculter nigrocauda (assembly GCA_036281575.1). Taxonomy (NCBI): domain Eukaryota; kingdom Metazoa; phylum Chordata; class Actinopteri; order Cypriniformes; family Xenocyprididae; genus Ancherythroculter; species Ancherythroculter nigrocauda. The sequence goes on from VTFQ01000012.1 coordinate 1,758,505, forward strand.
CAACCCAAACGCTGGGATAAAACAACCCAAACGCTGGGTTAAAACAACCCAAACGCTGGGATAAAACAACCCAAACTCTGGGTTAAAACAACCTATTCACTGGGTTAAAACAACCCAAACTCTGGGTTAAAACAACCTATTCACTGGGATAAAACAACCTATTCAATGGGTTAAAACAACCCAAACTCTGGGTTAAAACAACCTATTCACTGGGATAAAACAACCCAAACTCTGGGTTAAAACAACCTATTCACTGGGATAAAACAACCTATTCACTGGGTTAAAACAACCCAAACTCTGGGTTAAAACAACCTATTCACTGGGATAAAACAACCTATTCAATGGGTTAAAACAACCCAAACTCTGGGTTAAAACAACCTATTCACTGGGTTAAAACAACCTATTCAATGGGTTAAAACAACCCAAACTCTGGGATAAAACAACCCAAACTCTGGGATAAAACAACCTATTCACTGGGTTAAAATAACCCAAACGCTGGGATAAAACAACCCAAACGCTGGGTTAAAACAATTCATTCGCTGGGATAAAACAACCTATTCACTGGGTTAAAACAACCCAAACGCTGGGTTAAAACAATCCATTCGCTGGGATAAAACAACCCAAACTCTGAGTTAAAACAACCCAAACACTGGGATAAAACAACCCAAACGCTGGGTTAAAACAACCCAAACGCTGGGATAAAACAATCCATTCGCTGGGATAAAACAACCCAAACTCTGGGATAAAACAACCCAAACTCTGGGTTAAAACAATCCATTCGCTGGGATAAAACAACCTATTCACTGGGTTAAAACAACCCAAACTCTGGGATAAAACAACCTATTCACTGGGTTAAAACTACCCAAACTCTGAGTTAAAACAACCCAAACACTGGGATAAAACAACCCAAACGCTGGGTTAAAACAACCCAAACGCTGGGATAAAACAACCCAAACTCTGGGTTAAAACAACCTATTCACTGGGATAAAACAACCCAAACTCTGGGTTAAAACAACCTATTCACTGGGTTAAAACAACCTATTCAATGGGTTAAAACAACCCAAACTCTGGGTTAAAACAACCTATTCACTGGGATAAAACAACCCAAACTCTGGGTTAAAACAACCTATTCACTGGGTTAAAACAACCTATTCAATGGGTTAAAACAACCCAAACTCTGGGATAAAACAACCTATTCACTGGGTTAAAATAACCCAAACGCTGGGATAAAACAACCCAAACGCTGGGTTAAAACAATTCATTCGCTGGGATAAAACAACCTATTCACTGGGTTAAAACAACCCAAACACTGGGTTAAAACAATCCATTCGCTGGGATAAAACAACCCAAACTCTGGGATAAAACAACCCAAACTCTGGGTTAAAACAATCCATTCGCTGGGATAAAACAACCCAAACTCTGGGATAAAACAACCCAAACTCTGGGTTAAAACAATCCATTCGCTGGGATAAAACAACCTATTCACTGGGTTAAAACAACCCAAACTCTGGGATAAAACAACCCAAACGCTGGGTTAAAACAACCTATTCACTGGGTTAAAACTACCCAAACTCTGAGTTAAAACAACCCAAACACTGGGATAAAACAACCCAAACGCTGGGTTAAAACAACCCAAACGCTGGGATAAAACAACCCAAACTCTGGGTTAAAACAACCTATTCACTGGGATAAAACAACCCAAACTCTGGGTTAAAACAACCTATTCACTGGGTTAAAACAACCTATTCAATGGGTTAAAACAACTCAAACTCTGGGTTAAAACAACCTATTCACTGGGATAAAACAACCCAAACTCTGGGTTAAAACAACCTATTCACTGGGTTAAAACAACCTATTCAATGGGTTAAAACAACCCAAACTCTGGGATAAAACAACCCAAACTCTGGGATAAAACAACCTATTCACTGGGTTAAAATAACCCAAACGCTGGGATAAAACAACCCAAACGCTGGGTTAAAACAATTCATTCGCTGGGATAAAACAACCTATTCACTGGGTTAAAACAACCCAAACGCTGGGTTAAAACAATCCATTCGCTGGGATAAAACAACCCAAACTCTGGGATAAAACAACCCAAACTCTGGGTTAAAACAATCCATTCGCTGGGATAAAACAACCTATTCACTGGGTTAAAACAACCCAAACTCTGGGATAAAACAACCTATTCACTGGGTTAAAACTACCCAAACTCTGAGTTAAAACAACCCAAACACTGGGATAAAACAACCCAAACGCTGGGATAAAACAACCTATTCACTGGGTTAAAACAACCCAAACTCTGGGATAAAACAACCCAAACGCTGGGTTAAAACAACCCAAACTCTGGGTTAAAACAATCCATTCGCTGGGATAAAACAACCCAAAATCTGGGATAAAACAACCCAAACTCTGGGTTAAAACAATCCATTCGCTGGGATAAAACAACCTATTCACTGGGTTAAAACAACCCAAACTCTGGGATAAAACAACCCATTCGCTGGGTTAAAACAACCTAAAAGTTACCTACCGTTCCTATGTAATTATTTGTGAAATTTTCTAGTGGTTTCTGAGTGAAAACTGTTTAGAAGTAAATGCTGTATATTTGATCACTATAGTAATTCATTTGTTTCTTTCTCCAAAGGATTTTTAAGACAAACATCTGAGACAACATTGATACATAACTGAAACATTAAAGTGAAAGAGAAAGCAATACACTAAAAAAAAAAATTGGTGTGGAAACAATTTTCACTCAGACATTGTTAGTAAATTTCACAAATAATCACAAAGAAATGGCGAGTAACACAGTTTCCATTTTTTTCAGTGTACTCGCTTGAAGTGTTTCTGCGTTTAACCGTTACAGACAGTGAAGGCAAAAGAAAAACAAGATTTAAATCTGTCTGAGCTGTCACTGCTCTATCTAAACGTGAACATTCCTGCCCTTTGGGACACAAAGCGAGCATCCTTTAAGAGACAGAGATAGAGATTTTTCTAGCTGGTGACTTCGGCCGGTCTGTTTCCAGGTGCTGAGGCCCGGGTCGGGCGACATGGAAGCATTCAGTTGTTCTTGCTGCCTGACTGGACAAACACAAGAACCTGGAGCCACGTCAAACACAACAGATCCCTACAGCCCAACTCCAGCCCTCCGGTTGCCGTGGGAGCGTCCGGAATCCATCTGATTGGCTACGCTGTGACTCCAGAAGCACGCTGTGCCTGGAATGTCGCTCATCGCCTACACAAACATTTTCCTGAAAACACACACAAAACCACAGCACCGAACTGATGTACGCACAGTTGTCCCAAGAAACGTGGGCACTTCTCAGCTAACAAAAACATGAGTAACACTTTTCTTAAAGCCTTTAAATATAATGCATTCTAAAAGTATTTTTAATGCACCTTGTAATGCATTGTGTGATCTCATAATTGTTATAATACATTATAATACTTATGTCATGCCTTCAGAAATTATAATGCATTAAAACACATGAAAAACAACCAATTTTGTAACAAGGAATCTACAAATATTATCATGCATTTTTACGTTTATGAAAAGATATAATGCATATAATGCATTATAGCGTACATTATGAATACCTTTATAATGCATTTTACATAAAGGCTTTAAAGGATTAGTTCACTTCAGAATTCAAATTTCCTGATAATTCACTCACCCCCATGTCATCCAAGATGTTCATGTCTTTCTTTCTTCAGTCGAAAAGAAATGAAGGTTTTTGAGGAAAATATTCCAGGATTTTTCTCCATATAGTGGACTTCACTGGGGTTCAACGTGTTGAAGGTCCAAATGTCAGTTTCAGTGCAGCTTCAAAGAGCTCTACATGATCCCAGACGAGGAATAAGAGTCTTATCTAGAGAAACCATCAGACATTTTCTAAAAAAAATAAAAAATTATATACTTTTTAACCACAAATGCTCGTCTTGCACTGCTCTCCAATGCACCACGCATTACGTAATCACGTTGGAAATGTCACACGTGACGTAGATTGAAGTATCGATCCAGTGTTTACAAAGCAAACGTGCAAAGACTAAGTCAAACGGCCTTTACAAAAAAAAAAGGTAAACCAACGATGTTGGACGATTTTGAAGTTGGAGGAGAAAATGAGATGGAGTTTTTCATCCTACGTCACGTGTGACCTTTCCAACATGATTACGTAATGCGTGGCGCATTGGAGAGCAGTGCAAGACGAGCATTTGTGGTTAAAAAGTATATAATGTTTATTTTTTTTAGAAAATGACAGATCATTTCTCTAGATAAGACTCTTATTCCTCGTCTGGGATCATGTAGAGCTCTTTGAAGCTGCACTGAAACTGACATTTGGACCTTCAACCCGTTGAACCCCAGTGAAGTCCACTATATGGAGAAAAATCCTGGAATGTTTTCCTTAAAAACCTTCATTTCTTTTCAGCTGAAGAAAGAAAGACATGAACATCTTGGATGACATGGGGGTGAGTAAATTATCAGGAAATCTGAATTCTGAAGGGAACTAATCCTATGTAAGAACTTTTTGTTAACACATTCAAAACATTCAAAATTTTCAGTTTTTTTAAAAAAGTTTTAAAAACATTTTGTTGTTATGTGAACATTGCATTTTATCATTCTTCAAACATTATGAGAACTTTACGTTTGAATGTTTTCTGAATGTTCTGAAACAAGGAGTAACATTTAAAAAGCGTCAAACGTTTCAGTAAATGCATTGCATAAACAATGTATAAATGTTTTTGTGCTAACGTTTTGAGAACATTATTAAAGACCAGATAACTCTGAACGAACGTTCTATTAACATTACTGGAAGAACGTTTGTTCATGACTTTGAAGGAACTTTGCCAGAATGTTCTGAGAAAGTCCCTGTTTGCTGAGTTAAGTCATGCTTAAAAATATCTTAAATCAAGAGTCTGAACTAAAGTGTGTGTTTCCATATTTAAACTGTTTAACATAAGCAGCGTGCGCTTAGATCAAGTCAGATCACTCAGTAGCTAACACAGGCTTTTCTTTTCATTAACGTCTCACTTGATCTCACTGAATCATCTGGAGTCTGTCCAACAGAGAGGAACATTTTCTAGAGCGAATATCACAGTTTCATCATTCCGACTTCTCTTCCTGACTGGAAGCCATAAAAACAGCTGGAAGTGCTTATGATTTTAATTTAGTTAAGTGCAAATATTCAATTTGGCCACAAGAATGAAGATCTGACCTGGAATGAAGCCATGCATTCAGTTTGCGTCTCTGAAGGGCAGCAGGGGTGGGGTATCTGGACATTTGACGAGGGATATGTTCAGAATAGCAAACTACTCATACTATTTTTGCAGTGTACTGTACACAGTTTGTGTCTGTTATGCATGCATGGAATTCCCGGATGATCTATGTTGACAAAATGTGTAGAACATGATACTGTATTTCACAATACAATGTGCGTGACTTGATGTTCCATTTGCAAAAGTTGCATTGTCATACTTTAAATTGCATTAAAATGCAAAATGGCAATAATCATATAATTTAATGTAATAATATGGCACAATGTATGAGTTTATCATTGCATAATGTGTTCGGTATCACATACTATTACAGTAATCAGTCATTCAAGCATAATTAGTAAGATTTTTTAAATTAATTTTGAAAAAAATATTTTATGCTCACCAAGGCGGCATTTATTTGATCAAAAATACAGTAAAATACAATAAAATGTGAGATATTATTTCAATTTAAAACAGCTGTTTTCTATGTGAATATATAGTAAAGTGTAATTTATTCCTGTGATCAAAGCTGAATTTTCAGCATCATTACTCCAGTCTTCAGTGTCACATGATCCTTCAGAAATCATTCTAATATGATGATTTGATGCTCAAGAAACATTTCTGATTATTACCAGTGTTGAAATCAGTTGTGCTGCTTCAGATTGTTTTAATTTTTCAGTATTCTTTGATGAATAGAAAGTTCAAAAGTTCCATTATTTGAAATAAATGTTTAATTTAATAAATGTTTAATTTAATACATCCTTGATGAATAAGTATTAATTTCTTTCAAAACAAAAGATAACAAATTATATTTATAGTAAATTAGATATGAAAAATTCTTATTGGCTATGATTTTGTTGTGTCATGCAGCATTTTTAACTTTCAGCGAGGAACAGAATCCTGGGAACGTGTTGTGTCACGTCTGGTTTGGACATGCTGTTAACATGTGGAATCAGAAGGAATCTGTTTACTTTTAATGTTAAATCAGGCTGGAAGTATGTTGCAGAAGTCTAACAAAGATTTTGCACAGAAAAGATCCTCGTCAGCTAGACAAGAACTCGAATTCACAAACCCACAAACACACATATTCTCCCATGAATGATGGATTTTATAGTCAATGAATTTGGAGCAGCTGAAGGTCACAAACCTTCATGTATCATTTGATTCAAATGTCACCGGAAAAAATCCACCCACTCTACGTTGGATAGAAAGACAGAAATGTGTGAGACATGGCGAAGATCCAGCATGTTCCTCCTGAGAGACAAAACTGGCCAGAGAAAATAAACACAGGGCGAGTGAAACGCTTCGCAAACAAGAACAAATGTTGATTTTGTCTGTGGGGAATTGATTGGATGGTTGTGGTTTGCTATTGGTGGATCTCATGTGAGTGACAGGTTGCCCCGCCCTCATCATCAGAGAAGAGAAGAGATGCTGAAAGAGGGAGGAGAAGATATTCTGATTCAAGATTATGAGGAACATGAATTTAAAACTATATTGATGTGCACTAAAAAATCATTTAGAATAAATGAAACAGGAATTTTGATTTCATGGTGACTTTAAATGTGTGTGTCTGAGAGATTTTTCTCCACATCCACAGTATTGTCCACTACGAAATGAATCAAATAGGACTGAAAGCCTCAGTGGTGAAGCAGATGTAATGGTTAATGTGTGAGAGGAAGATGAGAGCGGAGAAGAAAGATGAGTGGAGCGAGAACTAAACGCACTCAATTACAGGATCATAGAAAACTCACTAAGCAGAAGAGAGCAAATCCCTCAGAATGACTGCAAGAGTCTGAGCTGCTCGTGTGTGTGTGTGTGTGTGTGTGTGTGTGTGTGTCTGAGGTTATGATGAGCCCCTGAAAAATCGGGCCTTTCACACCCAAGCATGGCAGGAAAATCTGCAGTGGATGACAGGAATTTTCATTCTTGCAAGCTCTCTAAAACTGCCCGTCTATCTCTAACTCACTTTTTAAATTTGCATGGCTTTTTGGTCTGTTAAAAGGCTTTTCATTGCCAAACCATTGGTAACATTAAAGTTCCTTTGTGCTATTTTAAGGTTCCTAATTTTGTTTTGGAGTCTCCTGCAATAGGTTTATATCCATCCAAGGTCATAAAACACTTTGTCTCACAATATCCACTGCAGCATCAGCTCTTTTCTCACAGTGTCTGAAACAGTTTTATCAAAGATTCTGTCTCTCTAAACCCCGCCTTTCTGAGAGCCTCCTCTGATCTGATTGGTCAAACGGTTGTGATTGGTTGACCGCTTACAGCACGTGTCGGAAACTAAGCTCTTCCTCAGCACTTGATACACAGTGATATGAACAGTAACGCTGGTGTTTGTATAACCGTATCAATCTCATTAAAGGAGGATTTGCTCTGGCAGCAGAAAACTACCCAGCAGGTTGGGCAAACATTTAACCCAACCGCTGGGTTAAAACAACCCATTCGCACCCATTCGCTGAGTTAAAACAACCCAACCACTGAGTTAAAACAACCCATTCGCTGGTTTAACACAACCCAATTGCTGGGTTAAAACAACCCAATCACTGGGTTAAAACAACCCATTCGCTGGTTTAACACAACCCAATTGCTGGGTTAAAACAACCCATTCGCTGGTTTAACACAACCCAATTGCTGGGTTAAAACAACCCATTCGCTGGTTTAACACAACCCAATTGCTGGGTTAAAACAACCCATTCGCTGGTTTAACACAGCCCAATCGCTGGGTTAAAACAACCCATTCGCTGGTTTAACACAGCCCAATCGCTGGGTTAAAACAACCCATTCGCTGGTTTAACACAGCCCAATCGCTGGGTTAAAACAACCCATTCGCTGGTTTAACACAGCCCAATTGCTGGGTTAAAACAACCCATTCGCTGGTTTAACACAGCCCAATTGCTGGGTTAAAACAACCCATTCGCTGGTTTAACACAGCCCAATTGCTGGGTTAAAACAACCCATTCGCTGGTTTAACACAGCCCAATCGCTGGGTTAAAACAACCCATTCGCTGGTTTAACACAACCCAATTGCTGGGTTAAAACAACCCATTCGCTGGTTTAACACAACCCAATTGCTGGGTTAAAACAACCCATTCGCTGGTTTAACACAACCCAATTGCTGGGTTAAAACAACCCATTCGCTGGTTTAACACAACCCAATTGCTGGGTTAAAACAACCCAATCGCTGGTTTAACACAGCCCAATCGCTGGGTTAAAACAACCCATTCGCTGGTTTAACACAACCCAATTGCATTCGCTGGTTTAACACAGCCCAATTGCTGGGTTAAAACAACCCATTCGCTGGTTTAACACAACCCAATTGCATTCGCTGGTTTAACACAGCCCAATTGCTGGGTTAAAACAACCCATTCGCTGGTTTACACAGCCCAATTGCTGGGTTAAAACAACCCATTCGCTGGTTTAACACAACCCAATTGCATTTGCTGGTATAACACAGCCCAATTGCTGGGTTAAAACAACCCATTCGCTGGTTTAACACAACCCAATTGCTGGGTTAAAACAACCCATTCGCTGGTTTAACACAGCCCAATTGCTGGGTTAAAACAACCCATTCGCTGGTTTAACACAGCCCAATTGCTGGGTTAAAACAACCCATTCGCTGGTTTAACACAGCCCAATCGCTGGGTTAAAACAACCCATTCGCTGGTTTAACACAACCCAATTGCTGGGTTAAAACAACCCATTCGCTGGTTTAACACAGCCCAATTGCTGGGTTAAAACAACCCATTCACTGGTTTAACACAACCCAATTGCTGGGTTAAAACAACCCATTCGCTGGTTTAACACAACCCAATTGCATTCGCTGGTTTAACACAGCCCAATTGCTGGGTTAAAACAACCCATTCGCTGGTTTAACACAACCCAATTGCATTCGCTGGTTTAACACAGCCCAATTGCTGGGTTAAAACAACCCATTCGCTGGTTTAACACAACCCAATTGCATTCGCTGGTATAACACAGCCCAATTGCTGGGTTAAAACAACCCATTCGCTGGTTTAACACAACCCAATTGCTGGGTTAAAACAACCCATTCGCTGGTTTAACACAACCCAATTGCATTCGCTGGTTTAACACAGCCCAATTGCTGGGTTAAAACAACCCATTCACTGGTTTAACACAACCCAATTGCATTCGCTGGTATAACACAGCCCAATTGCTGGGTTAAAACAACCCATTCGCTGGTATAACACAGCCCAATTGCTGGGTTAAAACAACCCATTCGCTGGTTTAACACAACCCAATTGCATTCGCTGGTATAACACAGCCCAATTGCTGGGTTAAAACAACCCATTCGCTGGTTTAACACAGCCCAATTGCTGGGTTAAAACAACCCATTCGCTGGTTTAAAACAACCCAACCACCTGGGTTAAAACAAACCAATCGCTGGGTTTGTCAGTTTTCAACCCAACTTGGGATGTTTTTAACCCAGTATTTTTTAAGAACAGTAACGATGGCGTCGGTTTTACCGTCTCAGTCTCATCAAAGTGGATTTGCTTTGGCAGCAGAAAACGGTCTCTTCTCGACATGAACCAAACTCTTCCAGTCTCTGATACGACTACAGAGTTTGAAGGCAGGGCTAAGTAGACACTGTTCAGCCAATGAAGACCATAGGCTGGCATTATGCAAATTTGTAGGTTGCAGGAAGTAAGACTGGAATTACTGATGACTCATTTCAGGAGTTCAGAATCGATTTTTTTGGGAGACAGTAACTCCATTTATCTGCACTTTGATCTTTGAAACTTTGCAGATCTTTTACATTCACAAACATCTGTATTACACACTGAAAGGCAATATCCAAAATAATATAACTGGGGCACTTTAATTTACAGACACATTTACACACAATTAAAAAAGTTTGATAAAATAATAACACTCACAGAGATTTAGGATCATTAGGTGAGAATTAAAGAAGAAAACGATATCAGACATCTACGAAACTTCTAATCAATTCATCATATTTATACTGCCAATAACAATAGTGGAAGCCGATTTTATTTTCCAAAGTCAAGATATTATTTATTATAAAGACCATACTTAATATATTTTATTTAGACATAAGCCAAAATATTACTTAATGTAAGTCAATATAATTTTTGATTATAAAATTCTGATTCTGAAATTGTCAACACATCCATCTGACGCACTGAACGCCCATCTCATCGTAATTCCGAACTCGTAAGTTGGAACTTCCCAGAGGACCTGCGAGCAGCATTACATGCAAACACTGTTCACTCTTGCATCAGTGGCTCTTAAGAGCCTTCTTAAAGGGGATAAAATGCTGATAAGGCATTATGGGTATCACACACACACACACACACACACACACACATACAGGCTCATAAAAACTATATAGCCCCTCTTCCATTATGGACTCCATCAAGCCTTTTAAAAATGTGCATTAATGTAATTATCACTGATATACTTGTACTCAATTTTAGCTCCAAACACTTGTGTGCAATTACTGAGGTCTCATGGTTTCCCATTTGAACTCTTCATGTCAAAAAGGTTGCTGACCTCTGCATTTCACCTTTTTTACAAGTGATGTCACGTCACTTATGTGAGATTGGTCTGGGCTGTGTTTCCCAAAAGCATTGTAAGCCTAAGTTGATCATAGAGACAACTGGTGACAATTGTTCTACGATCAACTTAGGCTTATGATGCTTTTGGGAAACGCAGCCCTGGTCTGGTCACTAATCCACGTGTTGACATTTACTCACTCTCACATTTTTCCAAAACTAAATTACTTTAGTTTCTTGGAAAATTACTTCCTGAGTACACAAAAAGGTTTTTTTTTGTTTGTTTGTTTTAGTGATAATCGTCCACTTAAGTAAACTGTGGATGATCAGTGAGTCGAGGAATCAGTCTGATTGGTGAATGAATCATTCTAATTGAACTTATTGAAACGATCAGACCAGTGTTATTTTATACTATTATAGATTTCTGTCATTCCATTGACAGTCCACAAAACTACCACTTTGACACTTCAAAAAGTTCATAAAGAGACTAAAACGAGTCCAAATTTTCAGAAAAGACTTGATCGCTTTATATGATGAACAGATTTAATTTAGGCTTTTATTCACATATAAACACACAAGAACCAATGAGGTTCATTCTCGTGTTATGCGGCACGTTTGAGCTTCCTCAAGAACCAATGAGGTTCATTCTCGTGTTACGCGGCACGTTTGAGCTTCCGCAAGAACCAATGAGGTTCATTCTCGTGTTACGCGGCACGTTTGAGCTTCCTCAAGAACCAATGAGGTTCATTCTCGTGTTACGCAGCACGTTTGAGCTTCCTCAAGAACCAATGAGGTTCGTTCTCGTGTTACGCAGCACGTTTGAGCTTCCTCAAGAACCAATGAGGTTCATTCTCGTGTTACGCGGCACGTTTGAGCTTCCTCAAGAACCAATGAGGTTCATTCTCGTGTTACGCAGCACGTTTGAGCTTCCTCAAGAACCAATGAGGTTCATTCTCGTGTTACGCAGCACGTTTGAGCTTCCTCAAGAACCAATGAGGTTCGTTCTCGTGTTACGCAGCACGTTTGAGCTTCCTCAAGAACCAATGAGGTTCATTCTCGTGTTACGCGGCACGTTTGAGCTTCCTCAAGAACCAATGAGGTTCATTCTCGTGTTACGCAGCACGTTTGAGCTTCCGCAAGAACCAATGAGGTTCGTTCTCGTGTTACGCGGCACGTTTGAGCTTCCGCAAGAACCAATGAGGTTCGTTCTCGTGTTACGCGGCACGTTTGAGCTTCCGCAAGAACCAGTGAGGTTCATTCTCGTGTTACGCGGCACGTTTGAGCTTCCTCAAGAACCAATGAGGTTCATTCTCGTGTTACGCTGCACGTTTGAGCTTCATCAAGAACCAATGAGGTTCATTCTCGTGTTACGCAGCACGTTTGAGCTTCAGCAAGAACCAGTGAGGTTCATTCTCGTGTTACGCGGCACGTTTGAGCTTCCTCAAGAACCAATGAGGTTCATTCTCGTGTTGCGCGGCACGTTTGAGCTTCCTCAAGAACCAATGAGGTTCATTCTCGTGTTACGCGGCACGTTTGAGCTTCCGCAAGAACCAATGAGGTTCATTCTCGTGTTACGCTGCACGTTTGAGCTTCATCAAGAACCAATGAGGTTCATTCTCGTGTTACGCGGCACGTTTGAGCTTCCTCAAGAACCAATGAGGTTCATTCTCGTGTTACGCGGCACGTTTGAGCTTCCTCAAGAACCAATGAGGTTCATTCTCGTGTTACGCGGCACGTTTGAGCTTCCTCAAGAACCAATGAGGTTCATTCTCGTGTTACGCGGCACGTTTGAGCTTCAGCAAGAACCAATGAGGTTCATTCTCGTGTTACGCGGCACGTTTGAGCTTCAGCAAGAACCAATGAGGTTCATTCTCGTGTTACGCGGCACGTTTGAACTTCCTCAAGAACCAATGAGGTTCATTCTCGTGTTACGCGGCACGTTTGAGCTTCCGCAAGAACCAATGAGGTTCATTCTCGTGTTACGCGGCACGTTTGAGCTTCAGCAAGAACCAATGAGGTTCATTCTCGTGTTACGCGGCACGTTTGAGCTTCCTCAAGAACCAATGAGGTTCATTCTCGTGTTACGCGGCACGTTTGAGCTTCCTCAAGAACCAATGAGGTTCATTCTCGTGTTACGCGGCACGTTTGAGCTTCCTCAAGAACCAATGAGGTTCATTCTCGTGTTACGCGGCACGTTTGAGCTTCCTCAAGAACCAATGAGGTTCATTCTCGTGTTACGCGGCACGTTTGAGCTTCCTCAAGAACCAATGAGGTTCATTCTCGTGTTACGCGGCACGTTTGAGCTTCCTCAAGAACCAATGAGGTTCATTCTCGTGTTACGCGGCACGTTTGACCTTCTACAAGAACCAATGAGGTTCATTCTAGTGTTACGCGGCACGTTTGAGCTTCAGCAAGAACCAATGAGGTTCATTCTCGTGTTACGCAGCACGTTTGAGCTTCCTCAAGAACCAATGAGGTTCATTCTCGTGTTATGCGGCACGTTTGAGCTTCCTCAAGAACCAATGAGGTTCATTCTTGTGTTACGCGGCACGTTTGACCTTCTACAAGAACCAATGAGGTTCATTCTCGTGTTACGCGGCACGTTTGAGCTTCAGCAAGAACCAATGAGGTTCATTCTCGTGTTACGCGGCACGTTTGACCTTCCTCAAGAACCAATGAGGTTCATTCTTGTGTTACGCGGCACGTTTGACCTTCTACAAGAACCAATGAGGTTCATTCTCGTGTTACGCGGCACGTTTGACCTTCTACAAGAACCAATGAGGTTCATTCTCGTGTTACGCAGCACATTTGAGCTTCTACAAGAACATAAAGACATAAATTTCACTTTTAGGTGAACTATTCCTTCAAGCCAAACAATCTGTTCTGTCTTACCTTCCAGAATGACCTCTTTGCCTGTTTTCTTCAGGGCCTGTACAGCCTCATCGTGAGTGGCCTCTCTGAGGTCATACCCGTTCACGGACAAAATCGCATCGCCCACATAAAGAGCCTCCGTCTGGTCCGCTGCCAGCCCTTTGAAGATCTTTGAGATCAGGATGGGCATCTTATTCTCTTTACCACCTGTAAAACAACATACAATTACAAATGTGGTAAATGACAGTAGCCAATGTTTGATTCCATGTAAAAACTAGCATAGACTAAAATTTCTCTTCCAACTTTTTACTTATAGATGAACAAGTTCATCTTAAGAACTAGTATGACCAACTAGCAGTTAGTTAGGGTTAATCGGTCTTAATTTCCTGTTATAAAATTAGATCTGTCTACATTTTTATTTAACGTTATGAAAAATGAAAAATGACTAAGCAGTTTAGGCAACCAGTATATCTAAAAGTAAGTTTCTCTTAACTGAGAACGCCTCTGCTGTCTAGCAAGTCTTTTTTTAATCATGTGCTAACAAAGATGACCAATCTGTGATGTTGAAATGAAGAAGTCTGCAAATAAGCTGCTAGTACGACAGTGCTACCACATCCTTCAAAGTTTAGCATAACCACAAAAGGAACTACTCAAATAGCTTCTTTTCTTTTCAAAACTTTCTGATGGGTTGCCAATGAAAAATATGGACAATATAACCATCCCAGTTACTTTGCACAGGTCAAGCTACAAGAGTTAAGGGGGAATCGTCTTTTGTGCAAGAAAGGTCTATTAATAAATAAAGTCTTGTACAAACAAGAGTGCAGTTTCATTTAGCATGTATTCAAAAAATGTTTCGCATTCATTATTCACAATACCCAATATACTGCCTGGTTTCTAAACTATACATGCGTATACAGTTCAACATTTCTTTGCACAGATTGTATGAGTTCCTGTGCCTTTTCGAGAACGGGGTAGGCGGGGCTGTTTGGATCAGGTGGTCTCATGATAGCTCTTTCTAGAGGTCCTTTCAATTTGCGACCAAGCATGACTTCAGCCGGAGTGAATCCCGTACTTTCTTGCCATGCCGTGTTGATAGCAAATCTGAATTCTGCTAGCCACTTGTCCCAATGGCGATGATGGTCCCGTACATATGATGCAATCATGGTCTTGAGTGTTCGGTTTACCCGTTCAGTCAAATTGGTTTGTGGATGAGCAGCAGTGGTAAGCTTCTGGATGACATTCCATTGTTTGCAGATTAAATTGATGAGCTGGGAGGTGAATTGTGTTCCTCGATCAGACACCAAGTACCTTGGGGTGCCCCATCTAGTAAAAACTTCCTCAACAAGAATGCGTGAAATTTGAGGAGCTTTGGCTACTCGCAGAGGGAACAATTCCACCCACTTTGAACAGTAATCAACTATTACTAGGAGATGTTCGTTCTGTTTTGAACTTCTGGGGAATGGTCCCATAAGGTCAATCCCCAGCATATACCCAGGTTCCACTATCGGCGTAGACTGCATATGGCCAGCCAACTTCGATACACTCGGTTTGTATTTTTGACATACCTGGCATTCTTTGCAATGCTTCCATACATCAGTACGTATCATTGGCCAATAGCATATGTCTACCAGTCTCAACAATGTCTTGAGTCTGCCGAGATGCCCACTCAAGGGGTTGTCATGAGCGTAGTTCAAGAAATCAGCTCTCAGTGAGGATGGAATGACAAGTTGAAGTTTTTCTCCTTTATGCCCTTGAGATATGCTTCTGAAAAGAAAGCCATTCTTCATGACATAATGGATACGTTTGGGATCAGGACTAGGGGTTGACTGAATTTCAGCAATGAGTTTTTGGGTTTCTGCATCATCTTGTTGGGCTTTGGCAATGTCTGACCATTCTATAGGAAAGGCTGCAAAGGTAGTTGAAGAATCCTTGGGATTTAACGGAGTGAGTAGGTTGAGTGATGAAGATTCAGTAAAACTACGGGAAAGTGTGTCAGGAACAATGTTACATTGGCCTTTCCTATACTTGACAGTGAATTCAAACTCCTGGAGACGGATACCCCAACGTATCAATCGGGATGAGGGTTTAGGATGGTTGAAAACCCAGGTAAGAGCAGCATGGTCAGTGATCACTTCAAATGGTCTTCCCTCAAGGTAAGGTCTCCATTTTTCTATTGCCCATACCACAGCACAACACTCCTTTTCCGAAACGGAGTAGGACTTCTCAGCTCCTCTTAAAAGGCGTGAAGCATAAGCGATTACATGTTCCACTCCTGCAATATCTTGGGTTAGAACAGCTCCTACTCCAAGGTCGCTGGCATCCGTCTGTACTTTGAATGGTTTATTCAGGTCGGGGGCAATGAGGATTGGTGCTGATAACGCCAAGGTCGCGGGTTCGATCCCCGTACGGGCCACCAATCTATAACCATCCCAGTTACTTTGCACAGGTCAAGCTACAAGAGTTAAGGGGGAATCGTCTTTTGTGCAAGAAAGGTCTATTAATAAATAAAGTCTTGTACAAACAAGAGTGCAGTTTCATTTAGCATGTATTCAAAAAATGTTTCGCATTCATTATTCACAATACCCAATATACTGCCTGGTTTCTAAACTATACATGCGTATACAGTTCAACATTTCTTTGCACAGATTGTATGAGTTCCTGTGCCTTTTCGAGAACGGGGTAGGCGGGGCTGTTTGGATCAGGTGGTCTCATGATAGCTCTTTCTAGAGGTCCTTTCAATTTGCGACCAAGCATGACTTCAGCCGGAGTGAATCCCGTACTTTCTTGCCATGCCGTGTTGATAGCAAATCTGAATTCTGCTAGCCACTTGTCCCAATGGCGATGATGGTCCCGTACATATGATGCAATCATGGTCTTGAGTGTTCGGTTTACCCGTTCAGTCAAATTGGTTTGTGGATGAGCAGCAGTGGTAAGCTTCTGGATGACATTCCATTGTTTGCAGATTAAATTGATGAGCTGGGAGGTGAATTGTGTTCCTCGATCAGACACCAAGTACCTTGGGGTGCCCCATCTAGTAAAAACTTCCTCAACAAGAATGCGTGAAATTTGAGGAGCTTTGGCTACTCGCAGAGGGAACAATTCCACCCACTTTGAACAGTAATCAACTATTACTAGGAGATGTTCGTTCTGTTTTGAACTTCTGGGGAATGGTCCCATAAGGTCAATCCCCAGCATATACCCAGGTTCCACTATCGGCGTAGACTGCATATGGCCAGCCAACTTCGATACACTCGGTTTGTATTTTTGACATACCTGGCATTCTTTGCAATGCTTCCATACATCAGTACGTATCATTGGCCAATAGCATATGTCTACCAGTCTCAACAATGTCTTGAGTCTGCCGAGATGCCCACTCAAGGGGTTGTCATGAGCGTAGTTCAAGAAATCAGCTCTCAGTGAGGATGGAATGACAAGTTGAAGTTTTTCTCCTTTATGCCCTTGAGATATGCTTCTGAAAAGAAAGCCATTCTTCATGACATAATGGATACGTTTGGGATCAGGACTAGGGGTTGACTGAATTTCAGCAATGAGTTTTTGGGTTTCTGCATCATCTTGTTGGGCTTTGGCAATGTCTGACCATTCTATAGGAAAGGCTGCAAAGGTAGTTGAAGAATCCTTGGGATTTAACGGAGTGAGTAGGTTGAGTGATGAAGATTCAGTAAAACTACGGGAAAGTGTGTCAGGAACAATGTTACATTGGCCTTTCCTATACTTGACAGTGAATTCAAACTCCTGGAGACGGATACCCCAACGTATCAATCGGGATGAGGGTTTAGGATGGTTGAAAACCCAGGTAAGAGCAGCATGGTCAGTGATCACTTCAAATGGTCTTCCCTCAAGGTAAGGTCTCCATTTTTCTATTGCCCATACCACAGCACAACACTCCTTTTCCGAAACGGAGTAGGACTTCTCAGCTCCTCTTAAAAGGCGTGAAGCATAAGCGATTACATGTTCCACTCCTGCAATATCTTGGGTTAGAACAGCTCCTACTCCAAGGTCGCTGGCATCCGTCTGTACTTTGAATGGTTTATTCAGGTCGGGGGCAATGAGGATTGGTGCTGATAACGCCAAGGTCGCGGGTTCGATCCCCGTACGGGCCACCAATCTATAACCATCCCAGTTACTTTGCACAGGTCAAGCTACAAGAGTTAAGGGGGAATCGTCTTTTGTGCAAGAAAGGTCTATTAATAAATAAAGTCTTGTACAAACAAGAGTGCAGTTTCATTTAGCATGTATTCAAAAAATGTTTCGCATTCATTATTCACAATACCCAATATACTGCCTGGTTTCTAAACTATACATGCGTATACAGTTCAACAATTTCATCAAAGGCAAGTGTATATGCATATAGGAAATCAAATTGTCCAGCACAGATGTTTGAGAACTTAAACAGTTCATGAATTGAAGGAAAGCAGTGTTATCTTTTGTTGAATATAGTTACAGATGACGAAGAAGTTGACAAGGTCATTTGTTGTCCTATGCTTGAATGGCTGGTCAATTTCAGTATCTCACACTTGAACCAAAGGTGGCTTCAGCAACACGGTGTGCAAGTAAACATGTAGAGGTAATCATAGTTGATTCGCAAAAGTTACATCACAGCAAAAATCCTCTATAAAAGGAAAACAACATACCAATTAAACTAAATACATTCCATGCAAGTTCATCACACTGATACAAACATTAAACTTACGTTTGAGCAGGAAACAAACAGTTTCTCAAACAGGATTAGGCAAACAGGTAGTGAACAGGTAGCAAACAACCATGAGGCACCAAACAGACCCTACCATTTACTCTACTGTTTCCTGTTATATACCAAAATGAGTATGCTCCCTCTCCCCCTAGAGTCCAGGAAGAACATAGCAACCACAAATACAATAAACCTTGTGACAGGCAATGACTGTTACAACAAACAAGGTATGGTCTGGACAGCAGCAGGTTTATTAGGCTGCTGTCACTTTAAGACCTGCCGCGGATCTGACACGCATCCCCACAATTCTTTATGTTCGTTTAAGAATTCATTTAACTCGTTAAACTGTGCTTGTGAGGATACTTGACAAAACTGGCATTTTGGTATAATTTTGTGTGTTTTTGTCCATTCAAGCGCTGTCTGAAGCAGCTTTCAGTGCACATGAGTCGTGTGTGTCACACATTATTTTCTATGCAGATGCAAAATCACCCTAATCATTCTAGAATGATTAATTATTTTCAAGCATAGCTATCCATGTAATCTGGTGAAAATGACTTTTTTTGTTTTTTTTGTAATATACAATCTGAATTCTGGAAATGTTGGGATGTTTTTTTTTTTTTAATTTGAATAAAATGAAAACTAAAAGACTTTCAAATCACATGAGCCAATATTTTATTCACAATAAAACAAAGATAACATAAAAAATGTTTAAACTGAGAAATTTTACAATTTTATGCACAAAATGAGCGCATTTCAAATTTGATGCCTGCTACAGGTCTCAAAATAGTTGGGACGGGAGGATGTTTACCATCTCCTATTCTTTTCAAAACAGTGTGAAGACGTCTAGGCATCGAGGTTATGAGTTTCTGGAGTTTTGGTGTTGGAATTTGGTCCCATTCTTGCCTGATATAGGTTTCCTGCTGCTAAAGAGTTCATGGTCATCTTTGACGTATTTTTCTTTGACGTATTATGCTGTTGTAATAGCTGCAGTATGTGTTTTTGCATTGTCCTGCTGAAATATTGTTTCAGCATTCATAGCGCCTTCCAAAACATGCAAGCTGCTCAAACCATATGCACTTATGCACCCCCATACCATCAGAGATGCTGGCTTTTGAGCTGAACGCTGATGACACGCTGGAAGGTCTCCCTCCTCTTTAGCCCAGAGGACACGCATCCGTGATTTCCAACAAGAATGTCATATTTGGACTCGTCTGACCATAGAACACTTTTCCACTTTGAAACAGTCCATTTTAAATGAGCCTTGGCCCACAGGACACGACGGCGCTTCTGGACCATGTTCACATATGGCTTCCTTTTTGCATGATAGAGCTTTAGTTGGCATCTGCAGATGGCACGGCGGATTGTGTTTACCAACAATGGTTTCTGGAAGTATTCCTGGGCCCATTTAGTAATGTCATTGACACAATCATGGCGATGAGTGATGCAGTGTCGTCTGAGGGCCCGAAGACCACGGGCATCCAATAAAGGTCTTCGGCCTTGTCCCTAACGCACAGAGATTTCTCCAGTTTCTCTGAATCTTTTGATGATGTTATGCACTGTAGATGATGAGATTTGCGAAGCCTTTGCAATCTGATGTTGAGGAACATTGTTTTCTACAATCTTTTTACGCACTCTTTCACAGCTCTGCCCATCTTTACTTCTGAGAGACTCTGCCTCTCTAGGACATGTTACAGACCTGATATCAATTAACTTAATTAGTTTCTAGATGTTCTCCCATCTTTTCAAAATTTCTTGGTTTTTCAGCCATTTGTTGCCCCCGTGCCAACTATTTTGAGACCTGTAGCAGGCATCAAATTTGAAATGAGCTCATTTAGTGGATAAAAGTGTAAAATTTCTCCCTTCAAATGTTTGTTATGTTATCTATGTTCTATTGTGAATAAAATATTGGCTCATGTGATTTGAAAGTCTTTTAGTTTTCATTTTATTCAAATTTAAAAAACGTCCCAACATTTCCAGAATTCGGGTTGTATATTGCACAAAATACAAATAGTCAGTTTTTTCCAGTATCATGCATGTTCACACAAAACATTACATACAAAAAGTCTCTTAAAACTAAACTAGTTCAAAAATGAGCATGCATATGCATTGCAAAATACAGAACAACTGCATCAAAAAAAAAAAAAGCTCTAAATCTCGAGTACTGATGTGCCCTTTGATGTGATTTATGGGCAACACTGTAAAACCAATCAAAATTTCATCGCCTTCATCCTTGAGATGGGGTGTGCTCCAAATATTACAGACCGAAGCACATATATCTTCTTTAGTGAGTGATGGTTCGGTCTGTGGGTTTCTCTTGGAGGAGACGAGCATCTGAATGAAATATCCAATGAGAATTAGGCAGCTGGTCTCCTACGCTTTAAACTTACATCTAGAAATTCAAGGGCATGTGAAACAGCCACCTTGAGTATAAACCATAAAACATTTATATGTGGGTCCAGCTTTTATATTGCTCTAAAGAGACTGTGTGGCCGTGTTCACGAGCGGCTTCTTCCTCACCATCATCGTCAGTGTATATCAGACATAGTCTCATCTAATTACCCCTAATTTGCTTTCAGGGGCTTTACCCTTTATTCTAGTGACCTTTTGACCCTTAAAGACACATGTGACGTGTATGCGGGTGGGAGCTCGGCTCCTGCCAGACACTGTTGGCAATCTCTGGTCTCTCTGCTTGAGCTCCAGCAGGTTATCAATCATTTCTCTCTGCAGTCCCTGCCAGGACGTCCTGCACAAACACATTATTGCTAAAATGCAACGACCTTCCGCTGACTGCATCATTCTTGAGCAAATACAGTGTTCAAAGGTCTAAGGACCATTAGAAATGCATCTAATATAGCACAAATATTTTACTTACAAATTATATTATCAGCATAACAAATAAAAAGTGAAACCAAAAAATGGGTTCTCAGACTACTGGAGGCCAGTGTACATCTCTCGACATTGTGTTAGAAGTAGGGCTACATGATTTGGGGAGAAAATCTGATTTTCCTGATAAAAATTGTGACTGATTTAAAAAAAGCATTTTTTAAAATAGCTCCAAGATTTCTGTTTTGTTTTGTTTTTTTGTTTTTTGAAGGAATGCAGAATCAGGGCAACGTTTTTGTGATTATATATCAATATAATTATACACAATTTGGGCAAAAATGTGATTATAAATGTATACTTATTTTATTATTATTAATAAGTATTATTATTATTATTATTATTATTACAATTAAAATATTAAACAAAATAAGAAATATTACTATTGTAATAATACTATTGCACTGTAAAATAAAATAAAATAGTATTTTAGAAAAATAACAGTAATTTATTAAAGTCAGTAATTTTACAGTAACTGTAAAGTTATTAAGTTATTATACTAAAATTATTAAATATAATTATAAACAATTTGGGCAAAAATATGATTATAAAATAATAATAATAATTATTATTATTAATTTAATATTAATAATAATAATAAATATTCTTATTATCAAAATAAAAATATTAAACATAATAAGAATATTACTATTTTTATAATACTATTGCACTGTAAAATTAAAAAATTAGTATTTTAGAAAAATAACAGTAAATTTTACAGTAACTGTAAAGTTATTAAATAATATAATTACATAATTTGGGCAAAAAAATGATTATATAATAATTCTTATTTTATTATTATTATTATTATTATAAATTAAAAGTATTCTTATTATTATAATAAAAATATTAAACAAAATAAGAATTATTGCTATTGTAATAACACTTTTGCACTATATTGACCAAGTGGTGGAAATGGTCGAGATTCATTAGTTGGGGACATATTTTATATTTTTAATCCATACATGCAGAAAATTCCACTAAATTTATGTATGAAATTTGCATAGCAATTGTAAGTTATTATGTGGATAATAGAGAAAACAGTTATAAAAACAACAAACTGTTGTTTATGTCTTTATTTTTATAATTTCAGTTAAAACTAATAATAATAATAATTAAAACCCTGCATTCATGGCGATATGAAACGTTATCATAAAATAAGATAAAATCCTGTATCTCAGTTAAAATCACAATATATGACAAAATAATTTCAAATAAATGTGTGCAGCCCAATATATTAATAATTTTAAAATAAAAACAATCAAAATTTACTGAATGTTTATGTTTACCTGCATGAGTATATGTGTTGGTAACTTATTGAAAGATTAACTACTCAGTACTTCACATGTAAGTGGTTTGGCTGAAAAATAAGTTTGGGAATCACTGATTTAGGCCAAAAACATTCCTGCAGTAGCACACCTTGTGGTGATGCTGAAAATGCAATACACACTTGGCATGACAAAATATCTGTACTAAAATCAGCCGATATCTAAATTAAACTTGACATTCCAGCATCCAATAAACCTTACGCCCCAGAGAAACAACAACTTTGAACTTCCATTTACTTACTGTAGAGTTAATGAAAGTTTTCATGAGCATTGTAATGTTTGAAGTGGATGTCATAACAAATGTCAGCAGACCAGAAAGATTTAATTCATAAATCCGTAAGATCTTTCCTTCATGCTGTGAAAATACAAACCAGAAGACAAAACACAACAAACGCAGCGCTGAAAAGGGCCGGAGCTACATGAGTCATCAAATTCTAGTTAGATAATTTCTGGATTGTGACAAATAAAATATATATATAAAAGAGATGCACTGGCCAGTAATCAGTATCAGCCAAAATTTCACACTATCGGCTTTTGGCTGATAGTTTAATAACAGCCGATAGTCAGGACTGATATATGCTGTCAATCAAAAGAGAGCAGGAAAATGCACTGAATTTGTGATTTGTGTAAAGAAAATGCTAAGAAACCAGTTTGATGTTCAATATTAATAGTAATTATATGAATTAATAACATTCAGAAAGTTAAGAAATATTAGTTTAATCTTCAGAATTTAGTTAATGTGTGTTAATATTAATTTGAGTTACGTGTTTGTTTATAACTGATACCAGTTACTCTGAAACAAGATGATGAAATGGAGAGAATAAAGTTTTTATTTGCATTTCTTTCAAAATATAATGATTAATTATTAATTATAATGAAATTATCATTAATTTAAAAGAAGGTATAAAAGGCAGAACCCCCAAACTATCAGTATCGTCATTGGTGTCGGCAGATATAACTCTGAATAATCGGCTATCGGTATCGGTGGAGAAATTTAGTATCGGTGCATCTCTAATATATACGTTTCTAATGAATCCAAGCAAAGAAGAGAAGCTGTTAAGTTTTTACGACTCAAACTGGGGTTCGGGAGTGCTAGGGGGTCTGTGGAAAAGTTTAGATAAAAAGACTTAAAAAATGTAGAAAAATAAAATAAATAATAATAATAATAATAATAATAATAATAAATAAAATAAATAATAAAATTAAAAATAAAATAATAAAATTTATTAGAATATAATATAAATTTAAATTAATAAATAATACAGTACAATACTATATTGAGTTGAACAAAATTAAAAATGTAACAATAAAAACTAAAAAAAAAAAAAAATTTTATTTTTACACATATTTATAACAATACTCTTTCACAGTATAAAGTGGGCCTTTATAAATTAAAATATAATGATTAATTATCAATTATAATAAAAGTAGCCTATCATTAATTTAGAAGGAGGTATAAAAGGCAGAACCTCCAAACTATCGGTATCATTATCGGTATCGGCAGATATCACTCTGAATAATCGGCTATCGGTATCGGTGGAGAAATTTAGTATCGGTGCATCTGTGATATATATGTGTCTAATGTATATATGTATATATATATATATATATATATATATATATATATATATAAACCCAAGCAAAGAAGAGGACCTGTTAAGTTTGCATGACTCAAACTGAGGCTCGGGAGTGCTGGGGGGTCTGTGGAAAAGTTTAGATTAAAAGACTTTAAAAATTTAGAAAAATAAAATAAATAATAATAAATAAATTGGGTAAAAATAAATAATAAAATTTAGTAAAATAAATATAATATAAATTTTAGAATATAAATTTAAATTAATAAATAATACAGATTGAGTTCAACAAAAAAATAATAATGTAACAATAAAAACTAAAAAAAATCAAATTTACTTTTCACATATTTATAACATTACTCTTTCACAGTATAAATTGGGCCTTTATAAATGAAAATATAGTTGCCTTTTATATTTTAGACTGTGGCTTCCTTGCATGAGGATGATCATATTTGTGAGTCTGAGGCATCTGAAAGACTGAAGAGCCCAATAGTGTCGGAACGACTCACAGCGCTGTAAATATAGACATACAACTGCACTTCGGACTCAAGGCAAGGTCGTCCCTCTCTGGCTCCCTAAAATAAACAGCACCATACACTTCTCTGCTCTCGTCCCACAGCTTTCATCTGAAGCCAGAGACAGGCCGAGCATGATGGGTAATTCTCCAGTCAGCTGTCGACATTGGGGTGCAAACGCCCCCCCGCCCCGAGAACACACACACACTGTATGATTCACTGACCCGTAAATCTCAGCACACACCAATGACACGACATCATGCAAATCACAATAAAACATCATAACCGATAGGTCACTTCATTTGACAGCTGTCACAGTTTTAGGATATTATATATAAAAAAAATAAGATACTGTATATAGCAAAGTCCCTGAATACCATGGTACTGAAATGAATTTACTGTAGTATTTTCATGATTTTTATGGTATCAGATAGTAATACCATATTGCCATGAATTGGACTTGTATAAATTACCAAAAAAGTAGGGTTTTTAGACATTTTGGACACGATACCATAGTAAACCCATGAAGTACCATATATAACCATAGTATTGTTTTCAGCACCATGGTATATTTTAGTAAGTGCCATAGCATTACCATCTGATGTTACCATGAATATCTGAAATAAAACCATAGTACATGTCTAAAAAGCCAAGTTTTAAATAATAAAAAAAATAAAAATATATATTTTAAAAGATTTGAAGTAGTGGTTTAAAATGTACAACATCTAGCCTACATAATATTTATGAATCCTTTATGAATTATTCATATGCTAGTTTGAAAGTAACTGTTTCCAGACTCTTCAGGAAGTTTAATGACATTCTGATAACTAATATAAACTAGTTCTCTTACCCTTAATACTTATTCCGAGTCCTCCAACTTCTTGTTTGGTGACTCGGACGGTTCGTTTGACGTTCGTGATGGTGTCCGGTACCGGGGAGGCGCTGAGGTTCGCCGGATCCCCGTTAACAGCCCCTCCGGGCGCGGGCGAGCAGCTGTTCGCGGACTCATCGGCGGCTTCTCCGGGACTCACGGTGAACGAGTCCTCGCTGAGAGTGGCGAGCACGCGGATCCAGTGGTGAACGGTAACGCGGAGCTCCAGCAATCCGCTCTTCACGGGCTTCACAGCGGCCGCCATGATCAACACATTCCTGGAATACCAGCGGAGCGGACGGGCGCTGCAGTCCCGAACTCAACTTACGCCCTCCTACTAACTAAACCAAACCCCTCTACTACACCTCTCTCTCTCTCTCTCTCTCTCTCTCTCTCTCATTGCTATATTGTCTTATGCTTTTCTTACAATATTGCCAGAAACATCAATGCAAAAATGTTAATAGGTGAAATAAACAGAATAAATAAATAAAATAAAAATAAATAAAAATAAATTAAATTAAATAGACTTTTTAAAGTAAAAAATGAAAATAATGTAATTAATTACTCACCCTCATGTCATTCTACACCCGTAAGTTCATCTTCAGAACACAAATTAAGATATTTTTTGATGAAATCCGATGAGGCCTGCATTGACAGCAATGGTACTTCCTCTCTCAAGATCGATAAAGGTACTAAAAACATATTTAAATCAGTTCATGTGAGTACAGTGGTTCTTAATATTATAAAGTGATGAGAATATTTTTTGTGTGCCAAAAAAACCCCAAAATAACGACTTTTTAACAATATCTAGTGATGGGCGATTTCAAAACACTGCTTCATGAAGCTTCGGAGCGTTACTAATCAGATCAGTGGATCGGAGCACCAAAGTCACGTGATTTCATCAGTTTCGTGGCTTGATACGCGAATCACTGATTCGACACAAAAGATTCATAACACTCTGAAGCAGTGTTTTGAAATCGGCCATCACTAGATACTGTTAAAACGTCGTTTTTGTTTTTTTTGGCGCACAAAAAATATTCTTCTCGATTTTATAATATTAAAGGGTTAGTTCACCCAAAAATGAAAATAATGTAATTTATTACTCACGCTCATGCCGTTTAACACCCGTAAGACCTTCATTAATCTTCAGAACGCAAAATAAGATATTTTTGATGAAATCCGATGGTTCAGTGAGGTCTGCATAGCCAGCAATGACATTTCCTCTCAAGACATTTAAATCAGTTCATGTGAGTACAGTGGTTCAATATTAATATTATAAAGTGACGAGAATATTTTTGGTGCGCCAAAAAAACTAAATAATGACTTATATAGTGATGGCCGATTTCAAAACACTGCTTCAGGAAGCTTCAGAGCATTATGAATCAGCGTGTCGAATTAGCGGTTCGGAGCGCCAAAGTCACGTGATTTCAGCAGTTTGACATGCGATCCGAATCATGATTCAATACGCTGATTCATAACGCTCCGAAGCTTCATGAAGCAGTGTTTTGAAACCACCCATCACTAGATATTGTCATAAAGTAGTTATTTTGTTTTTTTGGCGCACAAAAAGTAATTAAGTAATTAATGACAGAATTTAATCATTACTAATAATATTAATAAAAATGAACTTTTAAGTCATGAATATCATAATAAAAAGACTTGATGAGGGGCTAGAGGGGTCACATGGGTATACATGTCACATGACAACAAAATGGCCCCATGCATGTATGCCACAGACTGATTTTTTAAAAGAAATCATAATAAAAGAATATTCCTCCACTTATGCCCACATTTATTTGTTTATGAACAATTTTTTTTTTTTTACCATTTTCAGCGTTAAACCCCACAAAAATATAAAACATTCAGAATTTTAATATTTGCATTCATTAAATTGATACTTTATTTATAGGCCTACATAAATGCATAAGCCTGGTGTGGATCCACTACTGTCATTTTTTTTTTTTTTTTAAGAATATAATAATTGAATAATTCCTGTTATGTTTGATGAGAATCAAAGAAAAACTTTGAAAAGTGAATGTTTAACTTCATATAAATATCTTTTAGTTATTATAAAGTAGTGGCTAAAAGTGATGTCTGGTCTAGGAAAACTGACATCTTCACCCTTTATTTAAATATTATTAAAAATGTGTTAAAGATTTTGTAAGTGTATTCCGTAGTTGTGCTTGGAGTTGATTGTTATGCAATGAAACACGACAAATTGTGTGACGTATTTTTTGTCCAGGCTGTCATATAGAGAGATTATAAACACATGCAAAAACAAGAGAGAACCAATTAAATATATTTAACTGATTATGTTGCATTTTTTAGCATAGTAAAATAAAACCTGTGTGTGTGTGTGTGTGTGTGTGTTGTTCTTGTTGTTCTATGTAAACTTCTTACAAATATTTGAAAAATGATATTCAAAACCACATAAAACAAATGACATTACAGCACGTTTGCTGTGTCATGGAAGATGAATTTCAGCAACTTAGTATATATCAAAGTACCATGGCCTTACTATCTGATATCACAACTGTGGTATTTTGGCATAACATTTATTTATAGTACATTTTTAGCATGGTATATTTCGTGAGTGTATTATTTTTATCTCAGATCTCAGCTGTCAGATATAAAGCACAGACAGCTGAAGCCCTTCATCTGAAAGTCATTTTCAGACTGCTGCTAATGCTGTGAAAGAATCTTGAGTTTGCATTGACGGGACAGTGTGAAACTATTCATCCTAATTACAGAAGAAAGGCTCTAATTAGTCTCTTTATTCGTGGAAATGTTTGGATTGTTCCTCAGCAAACACAGTGATCCTCACTGACCTCCATACAAATACAATCACTGATTCTGCAGTCATTGTGCAGTGAAGTTTCTCTTTCTGTTGCTTCTCTTTAACACTTACTCATCTCTATAGCTTTAACTCTGTCTCCCTCTAGTGGTGCAATCATTCCTCAGATGCCCTTTTATACAGTATATTTAAAAAAGCTTAAGTACACATAAACATAATAAACCACTACTTCATTTCTTCTTAACCTCATGCCTAATAGTGGAAAACGAACACAAACAAATAGTTTTTAGATGAATACTGATACTCAATAGACATTTTAGCTATGAATAGCCCTACTTATGTAGACATTTGACATGAGCAGGTGTTGCTGTAGACAAAGTTCAGCAACTGAAAGTGCGAATTTAAAGTGCTTTTCTGGCATGAATCTTTTTACAAGCAATACTGTAATGTAAACCAGCAATAAAAAGACTAGGAAATAGTGCTGCACTGAGACTTTTCACTGTCTGTATCACTCCGCTTGTCTGTGACTTTTACTGCAGTTTCATACTTTCACCAATAGATGGCGACAAGTGTCTGTATTATATCATTTATACAATCGAGTCGAGTTTCATGAACGAAACATAAGGCTTGTTCGAGATGCATCTGCGATGCACAGACCGATCGGCGTATGACATCAAAGTACCGCGAGAGCGATTGGAAAGCATAAGGAGTTGTTTGCTCTCTAATCGCTCTCGCGGTACTTTAATGTCATTCGCCGATCGGTCTGTGCAGCATCTCGAATTAGTTGTGAGGATGTTACAGCGACTTTTGCTGAAGTTACATAGTTACACCACTAGATGGAATGTATTAGACCTACACCTGAATACTGAATCATTCATTCAATCGATTCTTCAACATCACTGAATCGTTCAGGAACGAGGCGAGTCTTTTTGAGTGCGTCAACGATTCGTTCTAAAACGATTCATTCAGGATCCGGTTGAATAAACTGCTCTTAAAAGATAGTCATCTATTTTTTCTCTTCAAGACTGGTCATAACTATGTTTTAAGTCAGTTACATAAAAAGGTTCAGTCTAATTTGAATCTGAAAAGGCTGGTTTTGTGTTGCTCTCAGGCTCTTGCTTTGATTGAATCTATTTGTGTTGTTGCCAAAGTCTGAGGCCATGAAACTGTCTTACAGGCGTTTATATTCATCATTTATATTTAGAAATATATATGTCCGTGGAATAATTTCACTATTTTTTCTAGATCAGAGGTTGAGAAACACCAGGTCTTCCGTCATTAATTCAGTGATAAAACAAAACAGGTCAGACTCAGTTTATTTAATAAAGTTTCCAGTTATTTGTTTACTCGCCAAAGCCAAATAATGAACTATACTAGAGAAATATGTTTAAAATGCACCTTTAAAAAGGTTATGAATTTTCTGCATCTTTTCTGATTTTAAGCAGATTTTTAATTGGGTTTGAGCAGTGCTATGGCTTAGTGTACATAGTTATGGATAGTCAGTATTATTTATAATAATATAATATAATATAATCAAAGACACCCTTATGAAAAGTACATTTTGATCTGTACTGTACCATGGTATAGACCCTTTTCACATTTCCGGGTTTCTCAGAAGCGGAAGTCGTCATAGTTGGGTAAACATTTATAGCAGTGAATGAGAGACTTCATTAAATATATTTTTTGTGTTTTTATTTGCACAAGTACACCGTCACCATCACTCCCACAGCCGCTGTATTCGAAATACCCTCACAGCAGTGTTAACTAGTTTCTGTAGTGTGATGCAAAGATAATATAATGTAGTGTTATAAATGTACATACATTATATATATATATATATATATATATATATATATATATATATATATACACACTGCCCTCCAAAAGTTTGGAAATGCCCTAGAAAAGTGAGGTTTTGGACAATATTGGCATGAATCCTTTTTAATTTGTGATAATTTTGCACTGATAAGGGACAACACAAACTACGAAAACATATTTTATTACATAAACAGTTTATACATAGAAAAAACTTAAATTTTCGATTCATCAAAATATCCACCATTAGCAGCTATCTGACCTAAACTGGGTTCTGATTGGTTCATTGTATTCTAAACTTAATTGGCAATCAATTGTTGAAGCTATTAAGGTGTGCTGACCCAAAAATCTTCTACAAACCTGTGCCAAGTTTAAACCAGTAACCAGCATCACAGCTGGCAAAGGGGCTTGTCTGGCTTTGACATGTATATATATTGCCATTATTATGTAATCAAAATGAAAATTATTATTGCTGGTCTTCAATGATAATGTCAAGTTACAAAAAATGATAAGGATTTATGCTGATATCGTCCAAAACCACACTTTGCCAGGTGTGTTTCCAAACTTTTGGAGGGCAGTGTATTATATATATAAAAACTTTACTGGATTTATGATATTGATGACTGTTAAAATGCATCATCACAGTCTGTAAAATGGGTCTATTGAATGAATGCTATAATTCTAGGTCATAGTATATTCTTATTCTGCAATATTTTTCAAACCATATAATATTTATATATATATATATATATATATATATATATATATATATATATATATATATATATATATATATCCCCCAAAAAATGCTACAGTAGGGTGTGTGTGTGTGTGTGTGTGTGTGTGTGTGTGTGTGTGTGTGTGTGTGTGTGTGTACATTTGGGGGTGTTATATGAATATTTGCATTTTTGGTTTGGGTGTTTTTTATACCATCTGCTCTCATAATCCTTCATGTCTGTCTAGGGTCTCAGACCTGTCGTATGTCTGTCTGTGTAACTTTTTCTGTGTGTGTGTGTGTGTGTGTGTGTGTGTGTGTGTGCGTGTGTGTGTGTATGTGTGTGTGTGTGTGTGTGTGTGTGTTTTTATCCACATATAGACACATTTTCAGCATTATTATGTAGTACGATTTGTTATACTTCATCTTTAACTATTTTAATCAACATTTCTTTAAGTCTTTTATCATTTTTAATGATTTTTATAATTATATGGCCTCACACCACAGAATCCTTAAAATGAAACGGTGACACTTTACCACAAATGTCTCATTTGTTAACATTAGTAAATACATTAAATATATATTTTTCATTGTTATATCTTTGTTAATGTTAGTAAACTTAATTGTTTGTTCACGTTTGTTCACATTCAACTAATGCAAACAGATACAAGTTTTAAAATTAACATTGACTAATATTCATAAATGCTGTAGAGTATTGTTCATTGTTAGCTCAAGTTAATTATGTTAATAAATGAACCTTTATAGTAAAGTGTTACCAGATTATTAGAAAAATCATGAAAATCTTAAAAGAAATGTATATTTATATCATATACTTGGACCTAAATCTTGATCAAAAATGTTGACAAAAAATCCATTTTTTGTTAATTGAAATAAAGCTCAAATAAAATATAAATATTAGATTATAAATGTTGCATCAGCAACTAACAGAAATAAGTTTGAGTTGAAGAACTGAAAATAAACTGAGCTCAAACTAAAACTGAAAAAAAAAAAAAAAAAATATATATATATATATATATATATTCATATATATATATTCATCTATAAATGATACTAAAATAACACTAGATTATGTGCAGTAAAATTTAATATAAACCTTTAAACACACTTTATTTCCTATTTTCCAAAGTGCCAAATTCAGTTTGTGTGTGTGTGCGTGTGTCTGTGCGTGTGTGCGTATGTCTGCGTGTGTGTGTGTGTGTGTGTGTGTGTTTTCCTGATAAAAATTAAATGTAAATGTGTGTGTTTGTGTTGAGGAGGTGCTGTATGTCCGCGGACGATAAGCTGTCCCTGGTGTCCATCTGCTCATATATAATCTTTCTGTCTTGAAGTGGCGTGTGTGTGTGCGTGTGTGTGTGTGTGTGTGTGTGTGTGTGTGTGTGTGTGTGTCTTTACCCTGGAGGGTTAACCAGGCGTCTGCCTGCTGACCTCTCTGACCCCGGGCCTTTGCTCAGACCTCAGGAGAACAGCAGGTACACAATCACACACACAGGAGCAGAACAGCAGGAGAATAAGAGCTGAGGGGGGCGATGTAAAGCTGCTGCATTGTGAAAGACCTGCTAATGCACTGAACAGAGCAGCGACAAAGACACAAGCCCAGCTGTCAATCACACACACACACACACACGCGCTGGCACGAGTCACATCAGCAGGGCGACTTCTGCCATTCGGACTAACGCATTTCTGTCTTTGTTGACATAACGCACGCCGCCTCATTTGCCCGTTACAAATTATCATCACAAAGGCCTGCTGGGTCACAAACACGATGTATTCATAGAGCGCACACTTATTACTCCGTCTGTCTGAATCTGCTCCTCATCACAGTCTTTTCTCTGTACTAGCCAGCTGATGAGTGGTCAGTTCACACAGGTGTAGAGAATCTCATTAACATATAATGGCTGTCTTCATGATCAGCACTGCATCTGTTGTTTTAGCACAGGGGTTTGTATATTCTGTATGTATTGCAGTGAGATGTTTAAGTGGAAGAGCATCTTTTTCATGTGCATCATTCGGGCTCCCTCTCTGCAGGACGGCGGGTGTTAATTTGTTGTTGTTGGTCAGCAGCTGTGCCGCACGCTCGAGAGCAGGTGGCGACTCGCGAGGGGACGGGGAAAGAATGAGCGGCATGTGTTGGTGTGGGAGGCAACAGGAGGAGGGGAGAGAGTCTCATCCTGTTTGGAGACACGACCAACATGGATGGACACAGTTGAGCCTGTGCCACACCAACACAGAGATGAGAGGAAAACTGTTTAGACTCTATTGATTTTTAGGGATGTCGTCTTTGTCGACTTTTTTGAAATTCAGGGACTCCCACTATATTCTCAGACACCTCAGGAACACTGTTTACATTTGTTTAAAGATAGTTTTACACTCAGATGCAACCAAAACTAATATAATATATAAGATTTTTCTTTTAAAAATTAAAAAATCTATTAAATCATATATATATATATATATATATATATATATATATATATATATATACAGTCAAACCAAAAATTATTCAGACATTTTTTTTGTTTTTTTTAAGATTTTTTACTAGTGGGTGCAGGACACTATAGTTCATTTATGTAAGTGAGGATAGAGTAAACTAAATAAAGTAAACTGTGACATATTATACCCAAAAATTCTTCATACAGACTATTAGTAATTTTTATGCAAATTTGGAACCAAAAATTATTCAGACACTTTGACCTGACCATGTTTTGCTTAAGCGTTATCTGACATAATTAAGATTATTTTTTTTTCTGAAACGGTTTAACTCTGAGATCTTGTCATATTTTATTACCATTTTTAAACTATAGAAAATAAACTGTATTAATGAATGAAATGTTCAAGGTGTCTGAATAAATTTGTTTGACTGTGTGTGTGTGTGTGTGTGTGTGTGTATATATATATATATATATATATATATATATATATATAAATATATAATGTATGTATGTGTGTACTTTTCATCAACTTTTTAAAAAATATTCTAATTTATTTTCTAAAATATAATTTATATATCAGTGTTGTTATTGTTTAACTAAAACTAAAACCATTAAAATTGTTTTAATTATTTGAATTAAAGCTAAAATAAAATAAAATATACATATTAGATGGAAATACTTGAAAATGTTACCTTGGCAACTGACTAAAATAAAAAATAGTACTAAAATTATTAAAACTGAAATTAAGATAAAGCTAAATAGAAATATTTAAAAAAATAAATACATATTTTTTAATTAATAAAAAAAATTAAAATATAAAAATAAAAGCTAATTCAAAAGATTAATAAATACTATATAAGTATTAAATAATAATAATAAAAAAAGTATATAAATAATACTAAAATAACATGAGCTCATATTGATTGAAGGGCCTGTATGGAATATTTATTCTTTTATAACTTTATTTGTCAAGTGAACCTCAACAACCTTTAACCAACCTACTGTAATATAATAAAAATGCATACTTTAATATATTTAATATATCCCATGGTCCTGAAATTCATATTATGGTACATTACCAATTAACCAGAGGAACATACACTGTAAAAAAAAAAAAAAAAAAATTTAAGTTCATTGAAATTAAAAAATGTGAGTTAATACAATGAAGGCGATTGGTTTAATCAACAAACTCAAGATATGTTATTTGATTTCATGATTTTTTTTTTTTTTTTTTTTTTTTTTTTTTTACAGTGTATTATCATGGTATTTGTTTGTGTTGGTCATTTGATTTGGAAACATGCAAATGGTAATACCTTTTTTTTTTGTTGTTGGACATGTCCCATGGTTTTACCATGTTTTCTGGAAATAATACCAAAGTGATGCAATGATTTTAAACATGTATTATGGTATATGGCACTGTAATCATTCAGTAGGGTACCATAATATACATCAAAGTACCTAAAGTAGCTTAAGGTAATGATCAGCAGAGTCTCTGTAGCTCCACCTCCAGTAATGAACATGTCAGAGACACACAGTGTTCAGACCCCATCATCATCATCATCTCACACACACACACACACACCCTGAGTCTGTGGATCTATCAGTGCTAGTGGAGATCGGAGAACTACCAAACCACTCAACACACGTCAGATAGAGTCTGTCAGCGCGAGAAGAGCTCAGAATGGTCGGGATCCCGGGCGCGTTTCAATGTAAGTGATTGAGCGTGTTTTGTGCAGCTCTTATTTGAAATCAAGACATATCGCGACAGGTCAAAAGCAAAAGATCAACATAACAGCGAGAATAACACATATTTTGAGGTGTATGGCGAATTTCCCAGGGTTTGCACTAATTAGAGTCGCTATTGTTTTACTGTGCGCAAGGTATCTTTCATGCAAAACATTCTTGCTTTGCGACTGTATTATTATTTGCAAGTCTGCGCATGCGTCACACGAACAGCGCCTCCGGGTCACGAGCGTTCGAAACTCCCGCGTTCCATTTGTTCGATCGTCAGAAGAACGCGTTCTGTGTGAGCATTAAACACAATAAATGAAACATTACAACACATTTAACATAATGCATTCATATGCAACATCCTTTAAAACAGTTCATGAAGCTTAACTATGGTAATTTAGTGGCAACTACCGTAAGGAGTACTAAAAAGCCTTTTTGTTTACTATATCATTAAATTGTGCTCTTTTTTTTTATCAATTTGCCAATATTTTATACAATGTTTATGATGATGTCAGAGAGTGATACCACAGTATGTTAGGCTACCATTGCTATATTCATATATTTATGGTAAAATTATGTAATGCTTTTATTTTTATGTCACTAAAAGTGATATTTTAATTCATTTAAGTTATAAGGTACTTCAGAAAATGCCACGGCATTGCCATAGATTTCTATGGTATAGCTACTGTATGCTTACCCTGTTGAAAAAACAGCACAGTTAAGGTAGGTTAAAGCTGGTATGCTGGTTTGAGCTGGTTTATGCTGGTCCTAAACTGGTCCAGCATGGACCAGCATTGAACCAGCTTCAAAACCTGCCTTACCAGCATATACTGGTTTTTTGAAAAACCATGGTACTTTTCTGTAAGAGTGCAGACCAAACAAACTTGGTACTCTTGGAATACCATGTAAACGGCACCTTGATATCATCACTGTATTTTTTTGCAAGGGTGGTGTTTTTTGGGGGGTGCATGTAGCTATCATGCTATTCCCTTGATTTTTGATTGTTTGGACACTAAAATGATATGCATATCATGGTATTCTTTGAAGTGCCCTGTTGTAGCGTGTAAAAACTATCAGTAGTTCCCATACTACAGTATCAAAGTACCATGGTATATTTTCTTGCTAATGCAATGGTTTCTGTTTGGTTATGGCAAGCTGTCTGTACAGCATGGTAAGCCAGCTCTAATCTGTTTTGAGGGTCAGAGACGGACCCTCTCTTGTGTCTCACTGGAGGATTTGGCATTAATCCCTTCGGCAAAGTTTCACACCATCTGGACTTCAGTGCAGCTCAGTGGACTGATCTACAGGAGGCCCATGTGTGTGTGTGTGTGTTTACAATGAAATGTCATGGTGCCACAGCAGCGCTGTCGGGGTCACTCGTGCTCGAGTATAACGCAGGCCATTGTTTTATCCCTAGGGTTTGTTTCTTTGTTTCTTTTGGCTGATGATGTTGAAGATCATGTGATGATCGTTTTGACCACTTGAGGGCGTGATGGGCTGCAGTTGGATGAGTGTTGGTGATGGACTAGTCATTAGAGTGAATATCACACTGCCTGTGTCCATTACAATGGTACATGTTTACAAAAAACATTTGTGAAGGTACCATGTAAACACCATGGCACATACATGATTTGAGTACCATGGTATATCTCAAAGTACCACAGCATTATCATTATTGCTGTGATCAGTGTTATTTTAGAGCTACTATTATAGTATTTATTAATTTTTAATTATATAGTATTTATTAATTGCTTCAGATGGTAAAACAATGAACTATACCATGGTACTGAAACTCATGTAGCACGGTATTCCAATGTATATCCCAAAATACCATGGTAAATGTCCAGAAAACTTGCTAAAAACTATGGTACATGTCCAACAAACCAAAATAATGGTAGTACCATGGTACTTTTTTCTAAGTGTTGTTTAAAAAACACGGGATTACCATGGTAATACAATGGACTGTTTCCAAAACATCAAATTTAAGTTTGTTTGTCCAGCATCCTGGGAACTTTAATGCCTGTGTACATCCCTCTTTAATGAGCCTCTCCTGAGTTTTTGGTGCAGATCCATTTGGAAACGTGAAGCTTTAGAACTTTGGTGTAATTTTCCCCTTTAGCTCTGGCTGGAGATCTTGAAAGACGGGAAGTTTGTGTGTGTGTGTGTGTGTGTGTGTGTGTTGGGGTGGTTAGATTCCGATCCACTGACTTGAAGAAAGGAAACACAGGACAAAAGGGCCCTTCAGGTTTGAATTAGCACTTTAATTGCTCTTGGCTCTTGCCGTCGGGGTCTCCAGCGCTGGCAACATGGCGCTCCGGTCGCGTGGGAGAGTTTGTGCACGTCAGAAAGAGAGAGTAAGAAGAGTGGGGAATGAAACATGGGTCTCCACTTTGGTTTTAGCAGCTGTTAGTGTTTAAACGAGGCAGTCTTGGCCCGCTTTGGCTTCACGGTTCTCCTCTTAAGCTACTGAGAGCTGCGTCCTATTAGCAATTAACCAAACCCTTTGAGTCCCAGCTATAAAAAATGGACGCTCAATGCACCCAATTGCAAATGCTAGTATATCAGACAGCCCTAATGTGCACTTTTATTCCTCTGTATGTGGCTGCAATGCTGTAGAATGTTAAAACAGCGTTGTCAAACGTCCTCTGATAAAGTTAAATATGACTTTCAGTGTGTATGTAGGCGTCATTGACCCCGTTCTTGTGTTTAGCCGCTCAGCAGGCCATTTTTGCGGGAGCGTGTACTCGCTTGTGTGTGTTGGATGGATTATCTCGGAAGGGAAACACAACGCAGTAATTGACATCAGCTCCACCAGATGTTTCTCGTCGCCCACCGCTGCGCGGACAGGCTGTGGAAGATTGAATCCAGATGTCGAGGCTCCACAGCGAATAGTTCTCTCACCACCAACGAGCGACTGTTGCCCAGAATGTCAGTTTTTGCTGGAGACACGGATTATTACAGGACCGGACCGCCTGGAGTCGGGCCTCTGACCCCGTTTAGAAAAGTCCATTTCAGATTTCCTTATGCTGCTGATTGCGCCCATCATGAATATTAACCTCATGTGTTGACAACTGTCTTTGTTTTGATACACTTCATTTAGCCTGAAAATGAAAAGTCTCATCATTTAGTCATTATTTACTTGCTCTAATGTCCTGCTGCATAAACTCTTGCCCTCTTGCTCTTGAATCTCATGCATATTCGTGTTATGCAGCACGTTTGAGCTTCAGCAAGAACCAATGAGATTTATTCTCTTGTTATGCGGCACGTTTGAGCTTCCTCAAGAACCAATGAGGTTCATTCTCGGTTACGCGGCACGTTTGAGCTTCCGCAAGAACCAATGAGGTTCATTCTCGTGTTACGCGGCACGTTTGAGCTTCAGCAAGAACCAATGAGGTTCATTCTCGTGTTACGCGGCACGTTTGAGCTTCAGCAAGAACCAATGAGATTTATTCTCTTGTTATGCGGCACGTTTGAGCTTCCTCAAGAACCAATGAGGTTCATTCTCGTGTTACGCGGCACGTTTGAGCTTCCTCAAGAACCAATGAGGTTCATTCTCGTGTTACGCGGCACGTTTGAGCTTCCTCAAGAACCAATGAGGTTCATTCTCGTGTTACGCGGCACGTTTGAGCTTCCTCAAGAACCAATGAGGTTCATTCTCGTGTTACGCGGCACGTTTGAGCTTCAGCAAGAACCAATGAGGTTCATTCTCGTGTTACGCGGCACGTTTGAGCTTCAGCAAGAACCAATGAGGTTCATTCTCGTGTTACGCGGCACGTTTGAGCTTCCTCAAGAACCAGTGAGGTTCATTCTCGTGTTACGCGGCACGTTTGAGCTTCCTCAAGAACCAATGAGGTTCATTCTCGTGTTACGCAGCACGTTTGAGCTTCCTCAAGAACCAATGAGGTTCATTCCTGTGTTACGCAGCACGTTTGAGCTTCCTCAAGAACCAATGAGGTTCATTCTCGTGTTACGCGGCACGTTTGAGCTTCCTCAAGAACCAGTGAGGTTCATTCTCGTGTTACGCGGCACGTTTGAGCTTCCTCAAGAACCAATGAGGTTCATTCCTGTGTTACGCAGCACGTTTGAGCTTCCTCAAGAACCAATGAGGTTCATTCTCGTGTTACGCGGCACGTTTGAGCTTCCTCAAGAACCAATGAGGTTCATTCTCGTGTTACGCGGCACGTTTGAGCTTCAGCAAGAACCAATGAGGTTCATTCTCGTGTTACGCGGCACGTTTGAGCTTCAGCAAGAACCAATGAGGTTCATTCTCGTGTTACGCGGCACGTTTGAGCTTCCGCAAGAACCAATGAGGTTCATTCTCGTGTTACGCGGCACGTTTGAGCTTCAGCAAGAACCAGTGAGGTTCATTCTCGTGTTACGCGGCACGTTTGAGCTTCCGCAAGAACCAATGAGGTTCATTCTCGTGTTACGCGGCACGTTTGAGCTTCCGCAAGAACCAATGAGGTTCATTCTCGTGTGACGCGGCACGTTTGAGCTTCCACAAGAACCAATGAGGTTCATTCTCGTGTTACGCGGCACGTTTGAGCTTCCGCAAGAACCAATGAGGTTCATTCTCGTGTTACGCGGCACGTTTGAGCTTCAGCAAGAACCAATGAGGTTCATTCTCGTGTTACGCGGCACGTTTGAGCTTCCTCAAGAACCAATGAGGTTCATTCTCGTGTTACGCGGCACGTTTGAGCTTCCTCAAGAACCAATGAGGTTCATTCTCGTGTTACGCGGCACGTTTGAGCTTCCTCAAGAACCAATGAGGTTCATTCTCGTGTTACGCGGCACGTTTGAGCTTCAGCAAGAACCAATGAGGTTCATTCTCGTGTTACGCGGCACGTTTGAGCTTCCGCAAGAACCAGTGAGGTTCATTCTCGTGTTACGCGGCACGTTTGAGCTTCCTCAAGAACCAATGAGGTTCATTCTCGTGTTACGCGGCACGTTTGAGCTTCCTCAAGAACCAATGAGGTTCATTCTCGTGTTACGCGGCACGTTTGAGCTTCCTCAAGAACCAATGAGGTTCATTCTCGTGTTACGCGGCACGTTTGAGCTTCAGCAAGAACCAATGAGGTTCATTCTTGTGTTACGCGGCACGTTTGAGCTTCAGCAAGAACCAATGAGGTTCATTCTCGTGTTACGCGGCACGTTTGAGCTTCCGCAAGAACCAATGAGGTTCATTCTCGTGTTACGCGGCACGTTTGAGCTTCAGCAAGAACCAATGAGGTTCATTCTCGTGTTACGCAGCACGTTTGAGCTTCCGCAAGAACCAATGAGGTTCATTCTCGTGTTACGCGGCACGTTTGAGCTTCCGCAAGAACCAATGAGGTTCATTCTCGTGTTACGCAGCACGTTTGAGCTTCAACAAGAACCAATGAGGTTCATTCTCGTGTTACGCGGCACGTTTGAGCTTCCGCAAGAACCAATGAGGTTCATTCTCGTGTTACGCGGCACGTTTGAGCTTCCGCAAGAACCAATGAGGTTCATTCTCGTGTTACGCGGCACGTTTGAGCTTCCGCAAGACATTCTTTTGTGTTCCATGAAAGAGACCGACGGTGTGTAAATGATAACAGAACAAATATTTTTCATTGAACTATCCCTTTAAAGACCTTTTCTGCTGTTTTTGACAAGCAGCGATGCGTTTTGTTGTCTTTTGAATTGTTCTGCAATCATTTTCAGGGGCTGATGGTTATCAGCTGATCTGCCTTTTGCGAAAACAAAGCAATAGAAGTTCTGAGGGTTTGGAGTCTTTCTCCTCCTGCACGTGAGTGGTGGGATTATTTCGGGATGGCTGATCGTGCTCTGAAATTTTCTTCTTCTTTCTGCACTGGTGGGAGTTTAAAGAGGGACAAAGACGGCAGTCATTGAGGAGTCTATCAGAGGGAGGAGCGTTTAAGAGCTTGTGAAAGGGGCTTATCATGCCATTAATGCTTTTTAAGACCCCCACCATCCACACACACACACACACACACACACACACACACACATACTGCTTGAGAATAACCCCTCCACCTCTTCCACCACATTTCTGTGGAGTTTAGGAATATTTCCTGGAACTTTCTATAATCTCAGGTTCAGATTCAAGAAGCTTTACATTGCCAAACCATTATAGATGATGATGCACGGTTGAATCTCTTCATAGATAGAAAGTAAACAAGAAATGATAGAAAATAGTCTATATTTAGGACCTTTAAGATATTTTTGCATTGTAACATTTTAAATTCCATACATGCAATTTAAAAATAAAATGAAAATAAATCCAGCGGTTTACATTACACTATACTTACACATGTTTTCTTTTCCTCCTGTCTCTCTTTCCAATTCTTTATTTCTCTTTCTCTCGGGCTGATGGGAAATCCAGCTGTTTTGTGGCTGTCAGTAGCTGATGGACTATTAAAAAAGGAGGGGATAAAAATCGCCTTCAGTCCAGACTGTGAGAACTGACCAGAGCGTTGACATTGAGCTCTGATGTGTGTGTGTGTGTGTGGGTATTCCCAACTGTTTCCCATGCTTCAGGCCATACGGCAGCATTAAACAGGATGTCTGTGTCACATTTCAATGATCCATTATATTTCTCCTGTAGAATTGGCAGTAGTGCTTCTGAATGAACGGGAGAGTGAATGAGATGCTTTATTTTTGTCTGTTTTTGTGAGTCCAGAATACTGTAATGATATCTCTCCCATGAAATACTCCCAACAAATCAGTCTCTTGTTGTGAGTCGGTTCTTCATCAAATACTGAACAATTCATTGATTCTGTCTGAGAACTTTCTGTAGGCTCTGTTCAAAACCCATTGAGCCGCATCGTTGCCTACATAGGCAGCATACTACCTTATATGAAACCTCAGAAGTTAACATCTGTTAACAGATTAACTGATTATGTTAGATCGTTAGGTTTTGAAACTGTGACTGATTTAAAGTAACTGATTAATCATTTTTTGTGAACTGGTTGAACTGTTTGAAACAAACGATTCACCAAAATGATTCAGACATTCCAACACTAGTATGCCAAAGGGACTGTGGGAAACGGTGGTCTTGACAAGCCAGAACAGATCCTGCAATCCAACCTTAGGGAAGGCATGCGTACACACACACACACACACACACACACACACACACACACTTGAGATCCCCTTTCCCTTCTTATCTGCACAACTATAATTAAGTCCTTGGTTTACATTGTAAAAAGCCCCATGGGTGCTCTCTTTTTGTCTCTCTCCGTCTCCCTCCGTCTCTCTTTCTCTCCAGGTGTTCTCTATACATACTCCATCTGAACCACCTGCAAACACAGGTGTGTGTGGCTCTAAGTGTGTGTGAGTGTGTGTGTTTGTGCCAATAACACAGCTGCTCTCATGCCTTGAGGCCAAAAATGGACTGAGAATTCAGAATAAACACAGGTGTGGAGTAGGAGAACAAGAGATATAGACTTTTATCATGTTTTAAGCTGTTTTTCTATTGCTCATACTATTTATGATACATGCAATATGTTTATTTGCAAACACATATACATATGCATGCATGTTTGTATGTATGTATGTATATAAGTAAAAAGTAGAATTAGGAATGAAATTATGAATAATTTACTGCCATTGTGTGAATAATATGTATGGGTCAATGACATGACGGGTCATTTTTTAGTTTAAAAGCGTTAATAATAATAAAAACAAAGATATGACACCCAAAGTATGTAAGGTAGTACAACTAGATCTCTTTTATTGAATCCAACTATATTTTGCTACATATAAAGGCATTTTAAAGATTTTGAAGTGTCAAAAGGTCATTCGGTTTAACCGTCCAAAGGCTAATACATTTAATTTGTGATTAAAATATCTTAAAATGTAATAAATGTATATATTTTTTATTCTGGCATGATTTTATAACATCATATATCAACATAGTGCAAAATGGTATTAAAATTATGTGTAAAAGTCATTGCTTTGTTACGAGAAAGAATGTCCTGAAAAATGAACTTCATTGATGTCATTCGGAGTAACCGATATAAAGGGACCATTTTGGATCATGCGGTCAGTATCATGTGACAAGATGTGACATCATTCAGACACCTGTAAAGGACCACATGGTCGTAAAGCAAAGTAACTAACTCTCTCTTAACTATTTAAAAAATTCATGTTTTCACTTGTTCATACACATGTCTCGAAACATCAGGTTATTCGGTGCAACCGCTATAAAACATGGAAAATGTTGTAATATTTTAAAAACTTGTACTAAATATAAAATGTTTGATTGTCCTTTTGCTATCTAGCTAGATATCAGCCTGTTAGCATTGTTTGAAAATATCGTCATTCGGTAAAACCGAAATTTTGGTTAAACCAAATGACTTTTTTGGTGACAAATTTTGTCCATCTTGTAAAAAATGACAAAAGCAGTGTTAATTGATTATAAAAACCACATAATCTCATTGTTAACACTTAATAAAACTATTAATTATATCTCCATTATGCTTACAAAAACCTTATTCGTCAATGACCCGTATATAAAACAGTAACTGTAAATGTAACAGTCTGTAATCTGATTATGAGCATTTTAAAATGTTATATAATCTAATTACAAGTACTAAATTGCATAATCCAGATGTAATCAGTTATTAATCATATTTAACCTGCTGACTGCTTTTGCTCAATTGTGTACTTTAGTTTCACATATTATTTTTATGCATTTAAACAGCAGTATGGTCCTGAAAACAGTCTTTCATCGAGTCTCTTTCTCTCATCTTGTGTCTTAGATTTCGTTCAGCATGGATCCCACACAACACACAGCTCTTTGTGTCTCCCCATTACAGCCATGTTATCTCTTCCATGCTTTCATCCCACTCGGATGAGATTCCGGTTGCATTTTATTTCAATAGCGCAACTTGGTTCTGATATATATACACCTCCAAATCAGGCTCAAGGTCACTGCCTACGTCCTTCTTTCATTATGCAACGGCCGCAGAAAGTGTTCAGATGTAAATCACACTTACAAATGTGTGAATGTCATTGCACTAGAAATGAACTAGTAAAGACATAAAGGTTTTTAATGCATTAGAATGGATTTAACCTAAAAATGTTGATTATTTTATCATTTAAAAATCTAAAGTGCTTTGATGTTTTGTATTCAGTGCAATGACATTCAAGTGTTGTTCTACCGCCGCTGTACGTCAGATATTTGTGTTGATTAACTGTGATTAAATCAGAATGAAACGATCGTATAGAAGTCTTAAATATAGTCCGGAGGTTGTTTACACGCGAGCGTCGTCATCAGACCTGGTTTGGGATTTGACCTCTTCGGTATGGAGCGGTGTGTGTTTCTCTGTCTGTCCACACAGATGTACTTCACATCAGTTCTTCTCTTGTAAAACAAGGCAGTGAATTCCTCCTCGTCACTT
Source organism: Ancherythroculter nigrocauda (assembly GCA_036281575.1). Lineage (NCBI taxonomy): Eukaryota > Metazoa > Chordata > Actinopteri > Cypriniformes > Xenocyprididae > Ancherythroculter > Ancherythroculter nigrocauda. The sequence goes on from VTFQ01000012.1 coordinate 1,802,927, forward strand.
TGAAAGAGATTTTCAGATAAACTTTCAAAAGGTTCACGTCAGATGAAGACGCCTGCTGTTCTCTGACATTTTTAGCGCAATAACAAAAGATTAATGTGTTACGAAATGCAGAAAATGCAAAAGAACCTTTTTTATTTCCAAGATTTCTGAATTTAACATGCAGCATTTTGAGGTCCTTTGACAGTGTTACATAATACTGTTTTTGAAACATTTATTGTTGCATGCATATTCTGTACATTATTCACTTCCATTTTGGCATCAAACAGCTTGTATAACAAACATAATAATATTAACTATTTGCATGGACAAATATGACAGTTACCTCATGTTTTAGATTCAGCAAATGAGAATGGATCAGGGTTACTGGTCATTTGATGGTCATTATGTCTGTCTAACAGTAAAGTGTGTTTGTTGTCTCTCTTCTTGGCTCTCTGTGTGGAAACTTTAGGGTAATGTGGCCAAGAGAGTGTGACCCACCTCTCATAAATTGTAAGTGCAGACTCGTGCACACGCGCTCGGACAGATGCTCAAGTGTTGGGGAGTAACTAACTTCTAACTTAGCAACACTAAGCCAGTATAGTGTGACAGTAGCTGAACGGTTTGGGGGAGGGTTTGAACACTGTTTCAGAATGAAAAACAAGCATACTACTTACTCAATACTGCATGGCTGGAAATGTAATATAATATACATAGCTATGTTTCCAGAAAACCTTACATAATGAATCGTTATGTTTTTATTACCTTAGAATGAGCCATTTCTATCTACATACACCGCGGGCCCCCTTACATTGAATTCGCAATTTTGCGCTGCCATGTTTTTCTACAGTAGCCCTAAATGGACAAACTGCTCTTCAGAGTGCGTTTGCTTGACTGGCTACTCTCTGCTGCCTCAGATGACGATGTCTTTGTCCTGTGTCAGCCACCGTAGCTTCTCAAAGTGCTTCGAAAGGGAGGGGAAAGTGGTGGACTGAGTCGTTGGTTGTGATTCGCAATCTCACCACTAGATGCCACTGAAATTTACACACTGCACCTTTGAATAATAGGCAAGGCAAGGCAATTTTATTTGTATAGCACATTTCATACACAATGGTAATTCAAAGTGCTTTACATAAAAAATAATAATAAAAATAGAACATAAGGAATAGAAATAACAGTAAAAACAGAGAATTTTGCTATCTGGATGGAAGAGCTAGGAAGTCTCAGGGAGTTTGTTGTTGTTGTTGTTGTTGTCCATCAGAGTGGATCTAAATGGATCTTCCTCACACGACAGGACTGCTACCTGTTAAGGCACTTCAAACTGATAAACACAGTTTCAATCTCCCCTTTTGCCAAGACACCTCAAACTGCACCACACAGCCCTAATCCCCCTTCCGGAGATATCTTATCTATGCAACGCAGTTCAAATTTCCCCTTTGGAAATTTCCCCCTTTGGAAAGTGTCCTGTACTCTATAGTTAATAGGGGTGGGCGATATACTGGTAGACGTGAATAACCGGTAGAAATTTCAAAAGCTCATCATTTGCATGTGTTTTTAAGATGGTTTCTGCTCATAGAGCGTGTGAGTACTGAACTGAGTTCTTTTTGCTGCCAAATTGGGCTTGAACGGTCAAATACAGACACTTGTATGTCAAAATGTCCATCTTTGCGAGTATCCTCATAAACAGTCATATATGTCTTAAATGAATGTAAACAGTTTAGAAAGAAAACACATGTGTTTCAGTATATTGGATCCATGCATTCGGTCTTAAAGTGACAGCAGCCTAATAAACCTGCTGCTAAATTTGTCATTAAAGGTGCCCTAGAACTTTTTTTTAAAAGATGTAATATAAGTCTAAGGTGTCCCCTGAATGTGTCTGTGAAGTTTCAGCTCAAAATACCCCATAGATTTTTTTTAATTCATTTTTTTAACTGGCTATTTTGGGGCATCATTAGAAATGAGCCGATTCAGGGTGTGTGGCCCTTTAAATCTCGTGCTCCACGCCCCAAGAGCTTGCGCTTGCCTTAAACAACATAAAAAAAAAGTTCAAACAGCTAATATAACCCTCAAAATGGATCTTTACAAAGTGTTCGTCATGCAGCATGTCTAATCGTGTACGTACAGTGTTTATTTGGATGTTTACATTTGATTCTGAATTAGTTTTATAGTGCTCTGTGGCTAACGGCTAATGCTACACTGTTGGAGAGATTTATAAAGAATGAAGTTGTGTTTATGCATTATACAGACTGCAAGTGTTTAAAAATGAAAATAGCGACGGCTCTTGTCTCTGTGAATACAGTAAGAAACGATGGTAACTTTAACCACATTTAACAGTACATTAGCAACATGCTAACGAAACATTTAGAAAGACAATTTACAAATATCACTAAAAATATCATGATATCATGAATCATGTCAGTTATTGCTCCATCTGCCATTTTTCGCTATTGTTCTTGCTTGCTTACCTAGTCTGATGATTCAGCTGTGCAGATCCAGACGTTAATACTGGCTGCCCTTGTCTAATGCCTTGAACATGGGCTGGCATATGCAAATATTGGGGGCGTACATATTAATGAATCTCAACATGTTATGTTGAGATTCGCCTGTTCTTCGAAGGTCTTTTAAACAAATGAGATTTACATAAGAAGGAGGAAACAATGGAGTTTGAGACTCACTGTATGTCATTTCCATGTACTGAACTCTTGTTATTTAACTATGCCAAGATAAATTCAATTTTTGATTCTAGGGCACCTTTAACGTTAATAAAACAACAAAAGACAAAAAGAGAAAATCACTCACTGCTCTTGACTGAATCACTTTTATAACTTTAATAAGAATAAATTTATATAGACTATGCAGTGTTTTTTGTACATTTAATTCTTATTTTTAGTGCTTTAAGTTTTTCAGGTAGGTCTATTTCAGTTGTGTCTTTGTTCTGTTGTAGTTTTGTCCTATTGCTTGTAATTAGTTTTGTTGTTCTTGTTTACAGAGTGTACCCCTAGTAATTAAAACAGTACACATATACTTAATTTCAACCATTAGTATGCCATGACCTATATATTATTTTTTCATTATTTTTTAACTTATTTGGATATATATACTGTGTATATGTGACCCTGGGCCACAAAACCAGACATAAGTCGCACTGGTATATTTGTAGCAATAGCCAAATATAGCCAATAGGTCAAAATTATTGATTTTTTTTAATGCCAAAAATCATTAAGATGTAAAGATCATGTTCCATGAAGATATTTTGTAAATTTCCTATCATAAATATATCAAAAAATGATTTTTGTGAGTGGATATGCATTGCTAAGGACTTTATTTGGACAACTTTAAAGGTGATTTTCTCAATATTTTGATTTTTTTGCGCGACTAGATTCCAGATTTTCAAATAGTTGTATCTCGGCCAAATATTTTCCTATCCTAACAAACCATACATCATCATGTATAAATCTCAATTTCAAAAAATTGACCCTTATGATTGGTTTTGTGGTCCAGGGTCACACACACGCACACACACACGCACACACATACTGCATATATACATACTGTATATATATATATAATGTGTGAATATTTTTTTTTTTCAATTGAGTACATTCCTGGATGACCCCAAAGGGAGGTTTAGTCAGATTTAAATCACTTCTGGGGACAATTTGGTCCCCAATCTATAAGTACACAGTCACACAAACCTCTTTCACACACGTCTCCTCACTTACATACAAACACACTCTGTCTGTATGTCTTGTAAGAGGAGTCGAGTGTGTGTGTGTGTCAGGCTTTACTTAAACTAATGGCTCCCAGGCGTGCGGCGCGGCCAGACACACTGGAGCCGAGAGCCGAGCAGGAATGCCACTACAAACAGAGAGAGAGAGAGACTGACGGACGCAGAGAAGTGCTTGGAAAGAGATTTTGGTGTGGAGGAGATTGGATGTGGATTTGGAACAGCAGTCCGCTCAGTGTGTGTGTGTGTGTTTGAGTTCAGGACGAGTGTGTTCACATCTGCCGCCCTGCTGCGTTACGTCCACAGATGGAGGAAACGTCTTGCAGATGGAATAGAAGGATTGTAACGATTCGGATAGAAACAGGCTCCTGTGCTTTTTATAATGTGTTTAAAAGGACATTTTCACCCAAAATGAAACAATGTGACTCGTGCGCTTTACATGTGCTCTCGATAAAGGTTCCAAAAGGGGATTTTCCATTTTTAGTTCCAAAAAAGAACCTTTTAGTGAAGTTTTTTACATTATAAAGAAACTGGAAATATTCCATGGATGTTAAAGGTTCTTCATGGTACCTTTTGGAGTCAAATATATTGACATTCGTGTTGTCAGTTAACATAATGCTCATAATAAGCACAGAAAAATTCACATCAATTATTAGGTAAAATAGTCAAGATTAGAGCTATATGAATATATTACAATTCCCTTGCTTTGTCTGCTATCTTAGCTGTTTTTCCACAGAGTTTGTGGCAGTGCATTTTGGTATTGTCTTCATCTTGAAGTAAAATGCAATAGAATTTGGCTAAAATGAGGCATTTTCGAAGGCAGCATGAGCTTTTGTGTTGTTTCCTTCTCTATGTAGGCAGCACACTTTAGCTCAGAGCTAGTCTTCTGTCATTCCCAGCACACACAGTGTTTTTCATTGGAAACAGACCTTCTGTGGCGTCTCCATATGTGGTGTAATGGCCACACACTCCTTTCAGATGCATTTCTGAGCAGAAAGTCGTTTTTTTTGTTTAAGCCAAGCTTTATAGATGTGCATTTACATGCAAATGAAGGGAGCTGGTGTTAACGCTCATTAACTCAAGTGGCAGCCCAAACACGCTCCCTAAAGAGCACAGATCACTGTCTGTACACGAGCAACAGGTTTACATCGATTTTTACTCACTCTATGCATGCAATATTTATGTTAAACAGCATATGATGGGCTAGTGTTGAGTTCATTCTGATCAGCATTTGTTTTCTGTGTTTGTATATATATATTCAATTTAAATATATATAATATATAAAATAATAGCGTACTATCATAGATGTAATTTTTACATTATATTTACTTTAAAAATCTCAAAATTCACCAAAAATCAGGCTGAATGATGATTTGTGTTATCGATAAGAGATCAGCTCCAGCATTGATCAATTAATCAGGCTGGCTGATGTATCGCTCTTTCACTGAACATGATGAATTCTTGTTATTTCTGCTCATATTATGTTTCATTCTCTCTCTGTGATGCTTGAGAAGTCTCTGAGAGTGAGGTCATGCATTTTTGACTTTCTTTTTTGGACAGGAGGAGAGATTGGCCGCTAGTCAGGGTTCTGTTTATTTGTCTTGAAGTAGATGGAGAAGGAGATAGAGAGCATGTGCCACATGACACCATATTGTAGATAATGTTTCTTATTACACGTCACATTTTATTAAACTTCGCCTCTCTCGCCCCAGGTGAAGAGAAAATGATCTGACATGTACATGAAGGGTTTATTAATAATCATTCAGTTTGGCTGTTTATATATTATTATTTTTTTATTATATTATACATTGTAATACTGCAAATATAAATATATTCATTTTATTATTATATTATAAAAGTGTATATATAGTATATATTTATATTTGCAGTTTAGTTTTTATATATATATATATATATATGTATATAAAATTTGTATATAATATATATAATAACAATAGTATTATATATGTATATATTAAAACTGTAAATAAAACAATAAATTAATACTATATATTTTTATTGCAGTTTTATAATATAATAAAAATAATATTATATTATATTATATTAAAACTAAATAAAACAATTAATAAATACTATATAATTATATATAGTATATGTATAAAAATGAATATATACATGTATATTATATATATGCAGTTTTATAATTTAATAATAATAATTCATATATATCTGCAGTTTTATATATATATATATATATATATATATATATATATATATATATATATATATTTAATAAAAATAAATAAATAAAACAATAAATTAATACTATATATTTTTATTGCAGTTTTATAATATAATAAAATAATTATATTTTATTATTATGTATTTGCATATATATATATATATATATATATATATATAATACAACTAAATAAAACAATAAATTAATACTATATAAATATGTATAGTATATGTATAAAAATATATAAATTTATATTATATAAAAGCCGTTTTATAATATAATAAAAATAATATTATATATTTATATATTAAAACTGTAAATAAAACAATTAATTAATACTATATAAGTATATATAGTATATGTATAAAAATGAATATATACATGTATATTATATATATGCAGTTTTATAATATAATAATAATAATTAATATATATCTGCAGTTTTATAATATATATATATACAATAAAAATAATATATTTATATAATAAAACTAAATAAAACAATAAATAAATACTATGTATTTTTGCAGTTTTATAATAAAATAATTAAATTTTATTTATAATTTTTAATGTTATTGTATTATATATATATATATATTATAATAATAAAACTGTAAATAAAACAATAAATGAATACTATATAAATATGGTATTTATAATATAAAAATACATTTAAATAAAATATAAATAAGTATTAAACTTCAACAATTATGATTACAAATAAAAGCAGATGTCTAATACAGACAGTCTGTGCTCTTAGTGTACATCAACAATTGATTCTCCTGAGCAATTTTACAAGAAACATGCAACACAATTACTTGAAACATCAGTGAGGTCTCACAAGCTATAAGAGATCAATCTTTTTAGCACTTTTTTGCATGTGAACAGCACAAGATGTTGAATAATTCAGCCTATAGTAACGACACACACAGTATGAGGTGTTATGGGTAATAATCACCCCCCTTCAACTGGCATGCACTTTGTTTAGCCTTTGAGTGCCAGAGCAGTTAGTTATGTTAATGAGTCTCCTCTACTTTAATGTATTGAATAGAGCAGCGGTTGATTGGCTAGGAGCCACACAGTGGGTGTGACCTGGGCGGTGACATCAGACAGCACAGACAGAGAGAGAGAGAGAGAGAGGCGTGGAGACTTTCTAAATCCCATAACCCATCTGGAGTCCATCTGTGCCTCGCTGGCGGTGGGAAGGACTCGGACTGCAGTGCTCACATATGTGAGAGAGTTTGAGACACATGCCTCACATATGAACGAGCGAGCATCTACACCAGAGTGATTTACATTGTTTGGAATAAGACACGAGCAGGAGCGGACTATCGTAGAGAGGAGGTGAGCTTCATCTGTGTGTGTTTCACGTCCACTAGATTTTGATGTTTTCTTCCAAATCCTGCATTCCAGATCTGCAGATATGATGTGTTTGTGTTTTTAAGAAAAGAATAACCACATCTTCAACATACAGTAGTAGTACTATGGTACTTTTATGTGTGGATTAAAGAGACTACAAACCTTTGAAAATGTGTAATGGAAAACCGTGATATCATTTATTATAAGAATTACCGTACATGAATTTCATTGGCATGGTTTATATCAAATATACCATCACTTTACTATGGTACTGCTTACAGAGACGTGAAATATGTTAATCATTTAGTACCGTGGTATCATATACAATTTAGTAATGGTTTAAAAATACACACATGCACTGCTATCATAGTCCATCTGGTTAGTGCATCTAAATTATTACATTAATGTGTTATATTATATGTTGCATTATTATTATTATACTATATGATTAAAATTATAATAATATGAATATGCACATTTACTTTATGTTGTTTTTTTATTTGTACACTGTAAAAAAAAGAATTAAAAAAGTAAGTTTGCCTGTTCATTGAAATTAAAAAATTGAGTTAATGCAATGAAGTGAACCATCTGAACCACATTAGTTATTGAAGTTGATTTGACAAAAGAAAAAAAGTTGTGTTAATGAATCATGAAAATATTGTCATGGAAAACCTGGAATAATGAGGGAATTTTCAAATAAATAGTGATTTTTGGTCAGTCATGGAAATGAATAACATCATGGAAAGTGTTTCTGCTCCACTCTAAAATATTTCATCATCTAGAACGGTGTGTAATCTCTAGAGTTTTTGGGTCCCGGATCCACGTGGCAGAAGCTTCAGGTGTGATGAACTGTGCTGAGATGCCAGCTGGAGGAGAGAGTTTGAGTTTTAACTACAGCGTCATTAAATGAACCTGCTTTAACTCTCCTTTAACTTGAACTCACTTTCATGTGGGATGGATGGACAGATCAATCAATGAAACAATTAGGAATTAAAAGGTTAGCGATTCAGAAAGACAGATGTGTTGTTGCTTAGGAGACTCAATCTAAGATCCCTCAGGAGAAATAAAAACTTGTTGTCATGCAGTGAGAATATAGTGCTGTAAATCATGTTTGATCCGACTCTGGCAAGTCCGAGCTCAGTTTTAGATCTTTTGAAACTCATTGTACTTGATGTTAAGAGGTCTTCTCAGGACTGACGTCCGTCTCTGAGTGTTTCTGTGTGTTTCTGCAGCTCTGCTGTGTGTCACTTTAACACAATCTACAGCCACGTTCTGACAGACACACAGCAGAGGACGACTGCACACCGTCATCCTGACAGCACACTGTGTGTGTGTGTGTGTGTGTGTGTGTGTGTGTGTGTGTGTTTCATTTTTCCCTGTAGACTTGCTGTCTGCTTTTCTGTACAAACTCAGAGCTTTGGACTGGAATCCAACTTGTGCCTAAAGCACATTTTATCACCATTTTTAGTGTTTTATCTCATTACTTTGCTTAAGACACTTACAAAATGACTGTACCTTAGTAGAGTGATGGTATTAGTTCATAATACTATAGTATTTTATATACCACTACAGTTCAAAAGATTGGTGTTGCACTTGGTATGTTTTTGAAACAGTCTCTTCTGCTCTCCAAGGCTGCATTTATTTGATCAAAAATACATCAAAATTTGTGAAAAATTATTACTATTTAGAATAGCTTTATTCTATTTTAATATATTTTAAAATGTAATTTATTCCTGTGATCAAAGCTGAATTTTCAGCATCATTACTCCAGTCCTTAGTGTCACATGATCCTTCAGAAATCATTCTAATTTTCAAAATTAATGCATCCTTGCTGAATTATATTTTGAATTAGATTTTATTTTATATGTTCTGTTTTAAGTTTAATTTTAGTAATTTTGCTGTGTGCATTTTTATTAGTGTCTATTTTTTTTATGAAGTTCTAGTTTATTGACTAAGTTATTTTAGTATTTCAACAAATTAATTTTAAGTTTTAAGATTTAAGTTGGCAATGATTATATATATATATATATATATATATATATATATATATATATATATATATATATATATATATATATATATATATATAATGATTTCTGAAGGATCATGTGACACTGAAGTCTGGAGTAATGATGCTGAAAAATGCAGGTTTGCTCACAGGAATAAATTACAGTTTACTATATATTCACATAGAAAACAGTAATTTTAAATTATAATAATATTTCACAATTTTTACTGTATTTTTGATAAATTAAATGCAGCATATTAGAATGATTTCTGAAGGATCATGTGACACTGAAGACTGGAGTAATGATGCTGAAAATTCAGCTTTGCATCACAGGAATAAATTACATTTTACTATATATTCACATAGAAAACAGCTGTTTTAAATTGTAATAATATTTCACAATTTTTTACTGTATTTTTGATCAAATAAATGCAGGCTTGGTGAGCAGAAGAGATTTTAAACATTAAAAACAATCTTTTTATGGTACTGTAAGTTTAAATACCTATTAAGTACATCTAAAATGTGCCTTTACAATACAAACAGACATATATATATATATCATGGTACATGGTACTCATGAAGAACTGTTGTATATGAATATGATGAGCCCATGTCACACACACACACACACATCGATAGAGCAGCTGTTGAGTAACGCTGAAGGCAGGAAGTTCCACATTAGCTCTGCTGAAGCAACGCTAACTGTCGTCTTGTCATCAGGACAGCAATGGATCCGACCGATTAGCCTTAAAACAACCGTTTTACTGTTGCGTGTGATGGAGGTGTGTGTGCGGCTGGCACTCAATCACACCATTGTCCCGCTTCACTCCCACTCGCCGTTAAAACCTTTGACCTCCTGTGTGGTCTGAGGGTCTGTCGGACATCAGAACAGTCACGAGTAGCCCTAGTGAAGACGTAGCGCTGGGTGGCTTGTGCTCGATGACCCTGAACTGCACTTAGCGGAGGTCCTCAGGGGCCCTGAAGGAGTCGAGCTAGAGACGTTTTGTCTTTAAGGGCCCCATAATTAGAGAAGATCTAACGGAGCTTGTATGTGAGAGCGGTGGTATCAGAAGCGTGGTACTTTTGGTATTTACTATGGTACTAAATGAGTTTACATCATTCTTCTAAAAGAGTAACATGGTAAAAAAAAAAAAAAAAAAAGCACAATACATTTTTTATTGTTAGGAATTTATGTCAAACTTTTCTTGACACACAAAAAGTCATTTTTTGTACTAATTAATATTTTTGATTTTATTTTTATATTTTTAAATTGTATGTTACATTTTAGTCATTTTGGTATGTTCTTTTATCATCATCATCATTATTATTATTATTATTATTTAAATATTTCAGTTTAACTTTATTTTTAGTTTAAGTTTTACTAATTTTATTATGTGCTTTTGTCATTTTAATATATTTATATTTAACTTTATTTTTAATTTTATTTCAGTTTTAGTTTTAGTAATTTATTTTTAGTTCTAGTTTTACTTTATCTTTTACATCTAATATTTATATTTTATTTTATTTCAGCCATTTTATAATTTTTTTAAATATATTTGTGGCACACATTTTTTTGAAAAAGTAATTTTAGTATGATTTACTGTACTAATGAATATTTTTTATTTTATTTTTATATTTTTAATTTAATTTTATTTGTTTTAGTCATTTTGGCAACTGTTTTTATTATTATTATTATTTTAATATATCTGTTTAAATTTATTAAAGTAATTTTATTATGTGCATTTGTCATTATCTTTATTTTATTTCAGTTTTAGTTTTAGCTTTTGCATTTGTGGCTAACTTTTGCATCTAATATTTATATTTTATTTTATTTCAGCCATTTTTTTCATTTTTTTTCTGTCAAACTTTTCTTGAAAATGTCATTTTAGTATGATTTATTGTACTAATTAATATTTTGAATTTCTTTTTATTTTTTATATTTTTACTTTTATGTTAAGTTTCAGTTATTTTGGTATGTAATTTTATCAATATCATTATTATTACTGTTTAACTTTATTTTTAGTTTGTTTTAGTAATTTAATTGTGCTTTTGTCATTTTAATATATTTATATTTAACTTTATTTTTAATTTTATTTCAGTTTTAGTAATTTAATTTTAGTTCTTTGAATTTAACTTTTGCATATAATATTTATATTTGATTTTATTTCAGCCATTTTTTAAAATAGTTTTAGTTAACAATAACAACACTGACAAGTATCAGTTATTACTCTGATACACACCGTGGTACTGTTTGATCTACCATGGCATTTAAATGCTACAGAACTCATGTCTCCATAAGTGGCAGATATGTAGTTTATATTTCACCGACAGCATGTTGTACATCTGGAGTCGAGTGTTTGTTCTCCCACGCGTTCAGCATCAGGCCTGAGACGTGATGCAGCTGGTACAGGATAGTTTTGGCTGGAAACGGGACTGGAGACCCTGCTTACATCAGAGCAGAGAAACACTGACATTAACACTTCAACAGGCTCTTATCGAGTCAGCTTGATCTCTGTGTTTCTAAAATCAAGGGGAATGAGCCAATCAGAGCAGCCGTTGAGTGATTGATAACCCAGACAATCAATTAGTCCCACAGAGGTCAGAAGGGCAGCAATTCAATGAGCAGATGCTTCCGATGAGCCGAAGGACAGTGACACACACACACACACACACACACACACACCAGATGACACAGCAGTTAACGGATATTACTGTTATCATCAGTTTGTCAATAACTGTTTCCTTCACTTAATCATGCAAATGTGCATCTAAGTGTGTGTGTGTGTGTGTAAAAGTGTGAAATCCTTCTCAAACAAAAACAAGCTGTAAATGCATTCTGAAGGACATGTAACTACATCTACAACAGGCTGCAATGATGAAGTAGAAATAAATAAAGTGAGTTCATGCTGAAAACAAGCAAAAATATCTGAAAATATCTTGGTATGTGAAGCAAGTCAATGCATTTTGCTTTTGATTGTAAAATAAGACCAAAATACTGTACATGTACTGTAGTATTTCAGTGTTTTTCAAGGTACCTTGAAAATTACCATGGTAGTTTTTGTTTTTTTATGTACCATGATATTGGTTTTGATAGTGTAATATGGAAACTACTCAAGCAAATTTAAAAAATCACTATTTTGATGGTATTTCGTTGAACAATTTGTGGGTCAGTACAGGTTGTTTTTACGAAATTAAGACTTTTATTTAGCAAGGACACATTAAATTGATCAAACGTGACAGTAAAGACTTTCTTTTCATCAAAGAATCCTGTAAAATATAATGTATCACAGTTTCCACAAACATATGAAGCTGTTTTCAACACTGATAATAATCATAAATGTTTCTTGAGCAGCAAATCAGCATATTAGAATGATATCTGATGATGCTGAAAATTCAGCTTTGATCGCAGAAATAAATTATATTTTACAATATAATTACGTAGAAAACAGCTATTTTGAATTGTAAAAATATTTCACAATTTTTACTGTATTTTTGTTTAAATGCAGCCTTGGTGAGCAGAAGAGACTTCTTTCAAAAACATTAAAAAATCATTCCGACCCCAAACTTTTGAACAGTGGTGTATATCACAGTATTTATAGTTTAAGTACATCTCAAATGTGCCTTTACAATACAAAAGATCTAAAAGTACCAATAAATCAGTTTCTAATTAATGAATGAATTGAATTTGAATCATCTGTATCCGTTTGGCAGGTCAGTGAATGGAGTCTCAGACTATAAATGAAGTTGAAGTGAGTGGTGTTGATGAGCTCAGGGTCGAGGCGTGATGTTTTAATTGAAAAGCTGAGAGGATTTAATGTGTGCAGGCGGACGCAGCGACGTGTCTTTTGCTCTGTTGTCAGGATACACAAGGCTTCGACCTGTTGCATGCGCTGCGAGAGAGCAGCAGATGTGTGTGTGTGTGTGTGTGTGTGTGGACTGATAGGCACCAGGTGCAGCTTTTGTTTTGCCTTTCTTTCTTTAACTCTCCCTCCTCCTCCCTCTCCTCCTGTCAAACTCCTATTTCCCTCCCTCCCTCCCCACAGGAACTTTTTACTGCTCAGATGTTGCTCTTTCAGAGACTTAATGGAGTTATATCAGTTATGTTTCTTCAACTTCAAATAAAATTGATTTAAATGAACACAGAGAGCAGCTCAGATCATATTGAGATTTGAGTGCAGGTGTCTGAGATCATTTTATAAATGCATTTTATCATTGCGTTTAGTATTATTTTAGCTGTTTGCGACCCATCGGCAAAAAGTCATGTCACATGCATAATCATGACCAATCATCATTTATATTATGGATCATTGATTTGACTTCAGAGAACTCGAGCACATCACAATAGTAGTAATGTGTATTATTATTTATATGTTTGGAATTACAGCAATTTATTTGAAACAACCCAATTGTTATATATCATTTTAAACAAAGACAGAATTTTAAATCAACTTTGTGCCTCATGTTCACAACCAAATCTTCTAGAGTTGCATTAATTTCGTGATGTTTCATTATAGGTTGTAGATAGATCCAGAAATGAATTGAGAATGCCTGAACAGTTCCTGGATTTGGATTCAATTTGAATTTGAGGTGACAAACAGGATGCAGAATTGCAATATGAATTTGTGTAATTAATTTATTAATGTTATTATTAAATTAATTAATTATGTAATTCATGTAATTCATTTAAATTCATTGAAATTGATATCACTTTTAATGGATGGATGGATGATAGATGGATTGATGGATAGATGGATGGATAGATGGATGATGGATGATGGATGATGGATGATAGATGGGTGTATGGATGGGTAGATGGATGGATGGATGGATGGATGGTAGATTGGTGTATGGATGGATGGATGGATGGATGGATGAATGATAGATGGATGGATGGATAGATGGATGATGGATGAATGGATGGATGGATGATGGATGGATGGATGATAGATGGATGTATGGATGGATGGATGGATGAATGATAGATGGATGGATGGATAGATGGATGATGGATGAATGGATGGATGGATGATGGATGGATGGATGATAGATGGATGAATGGATGGATGGATGGATGGATGGATAGATGGATGATGGATGATGGATGGATGGATGGATGATAGATGGGTGGATAGATGATGGATGATGGATGATGGATGGATGGTAGATGGGTGGATGATGGATGAATGATAGATGGATGGATGGATGGATGATGGATGAATGGATGAATGATGTATGTATGGATGGATGGATGAATGGATGATGGATGGATGGATGGTAGATGGATGGATGGATGATGGAAGGATGGATGGTAGATTGGTGTATGGATGGATGGATGGATGGATGAATGATAGATGGATAGATGGATGATGGATGAATGGATGGATGGATGGATGATAGATGGATAGATGGATGATGGATGAATGGATGGATGGATGGATGATAGATGGATGATGGATGATAGATGGGTGTATGGATGGATGATGGATGGATGGTAGATTGGTGTATGGATGGATGGATGGATGGATGAATGATAGATAGATGGATGGATAGATGGATGGATGATGGATGATGGATGAATGGATGGATGGATGATGGATGGATGGATGGATGGATGGATGATAGATGGATGTATGGATGGATGGATGGATGAATAGATGGATGATGGATGATGGATGATGGATGGATGATGATAAATGGATGGATGGATGGATGGATGGATGGATGATAGATGGATGATGGATGTATGGATGGATGGATGGATGGATGATGGATGGATGTATGGATGGATGGATGGATAGATGGATGATGGATGGATGATAAATGGATGGATGGATGATAAATGGATGAATAAATGGATAGATGGATAATAGATGGATGATGGATGGATGGATGGATGGATGGATGGATGGATGATAAATGGATGGATGGATGATAGATTAATGATAAATAGAGGATCAGGGATGGATGATGAATGGATAATAAATGGATAGATAGATAGATAGAAAGATAGATAGATAGATAGATAGATAGATAGATAGATAGATAGATAGATTTTTAAATGAGTAGTTTTATATTTTTTTGTTTGCAATGCTTCATGGGATTGTAGTTCTTTCTCTCACTAAAGCTGTTAAGTTCACAGTTTTGTCTTTTTTGTCCAATTTTTAAATACTTTTTTGCTTCAAATCAAAGTTTGTGGTGTTATGATTGGCTTATAACGCTTTCACAAAGACTTTTTAGAAATCCCTTTGAGAGAAATGAATGAAAAAAAACACTTCACTAATGGGCGGGCACTAATGCAAATATACAAAATATTCCTAACCTTTTTCTGAAGCATTTAAAAAGATTTTTATTCTGAGTGTCTCGTGAATCCAGAGCCCTGATCTAGAGGAGACGCTTGTGAGATCTCCAGCGTCTTTATTTATCCTCAGGAGAAACGTCTGAGAAGCAGAAAATCTCCATTTAATGTCTAGATAGAAACAGTTGAGGAAATTTGGTTAGTGGTTTTTCTTCAGCGGTGGGATTTGGACACAGGTGACTGTTGGAGACTCCAGCTGTCCGTTCGCTCCCCCATCAGCTCCATATGGTGGAAGAACAGAAGGAGACGGAGGGGGAAGGGGAACAGAAACATCCGTCCCAGCTCTTTCTCTTTCTTTCTCTCTCTCACACACATAATGATCTGATAGCTTAACCCTTTTGTGTCCGTGGCTGGAAGGGTTTGTTTTGCTGATGTGAGGCTGGAGGCGGTGTGGCTCTCTGCGCTATTGTCCTGCTCTCTTTAAATGATTTCTAAACACTCGGTTTGGCCGCATTGAAGCGCTTTTAATGGAAATTCATATATCATTTTAAACAAAGACAGGCCGGGCTTTTAAATCAGCTCTGTGTGCCTCAATGTTTAACGTTTTGGGGGAGTAAACCTCTTTCAGATGGGTTTGGTTATATTCTCAGAGTCGGCACATGTGTTCACAACCAAATGAGATGTTTTAGGAGAAATCAGGGATATATTCATATCCATCTTCTTGTCAGAAACCATTACTGGCTGTAAAGGTTCCTGAGTTGAATCAAAAAGTTCTTGATGTTTCGTTATAGGTTGTAGATAGATCCAGAAATGAATTGAGAATGCCTGAACAATCTGAATTTAGATGATAGATAGATAGTTGGATGGATGGATATATAAAACATTTCATTTGTTTTGCATTATGGACTTTTATGTCTCAAGCTGTTCTCTGTGGTGATCCTGTGATTAAACACATGATCATGCAGTTGTTTGTTCCTTTTAGTTTAAAGCAGTTTATCAGAATCTATTAGAGTTTTGACGACATCATGAGATGAGTCAGGTGACCAGCTATTGACAGTGACATTTAATAGCTGTAATGCTCTTTATTCCAGCTTTATGAGTGTGAGCCGGGGCTGTGACAGGTGGCAGTCAGAGGAAGCTGCTCGTTTGCTGTTAGCAGATCAATATTGATCCGCACAGATATATCCCAGAGCTAACAGACCCGTGTACTCTCCCGCACAGATCCGCACCGCAGCTGTGCGTTCACCGGCAGGAGGAAGTGTGTTTAATGTGTGTGTGTGTGCTGGACTCAGGTGGAAGGCAAGGATGCTTTCAATTCACTGACTGATAACCAAAGTCTCCACACCTGCCATGTGTCCCTGAGACCTCAAAAAACACTTGTATCAACAGTTAGAATATTTTTATAAGCATTTATTTATTTAATTTTAGTTACGCATAATTATGCATAAATGCATAAAATATGCATAAATGCATAAATAAAACAATAATGTTTTTGCATTCATGCATATGCACGAAATAAAACATATAGTAATATTTATTTGTTTATGCATAAATGCATAAAATATGCATAAACATAAAAGAGTAATACTTTTGCATTTAAGCATATTATGCATATTTTATGCATTTATGCATAAACATAAATATTACTATGTTTTTGTAGAGCAGGGCAGCCAGTTTATGCAAACATATTTATATTCAGTAGAATTTAACAATATGCACACACAGTTGATAAAATAATATGAATTTATATTATATACAATATTTAAACAAACAAAAAAAAGAAAATATTTGATAATAATATGGTTGATTAAAAAACTTCTGGCTTTATTGATATTATCTGAAAATGGCCAAATATTGGCTGACCGATCAGTCTGGTGATATTTTGATCTGTAATATCTTATAATGAATGTGTGTTCAATCCGAATTAATGCGATTTTAGAGTCTCAAACTTATTTTATAGTCTTTACTAGTGAAACTGTACAGCGTCAGTAGTTCTCCACAGGTGTGATGATAATCTCTGCTAACAGACGGAGGATACGGGAGGGTTTGTGTACATCCTATGGTGTGGCACAAACCCAAATGGCTGGGCTTCCTGTTTCTCCCAGTCCTTCCCGCGTTCCCACTTCCTGCCTCCTAGGAAGGAAACAGGTGTACATGGAAGGAAAAAAAAAGATGGCATATGATTTTTCAGTCAGGCATTAAGAGGGGCAGCCTGAAGGACCCGGAGCGGGGCTCAGGTGCGCTCACAAACCACAAGATTCGTCTATGTGTCCGTGCAAAAGTGTGTCACACCTGTGACTGCGGCACTTTCGATTAGTGCATTAAGATGATGATTCTGAGGCTCACAGTCACAATAAAAGCACATTTAAAAGAGGATGACATTCAGTGCAATAAATGAAACAAGCTTAAACTACAGATTACAACTGTATTTTATTTTCTTCATGCAAAAAAGAATTGCTGATTTTCCGTTGATTTGAAGCATGTCAACATTTGTCATATTTCTTTGTTTATATGAGATTCATTTCAGTAAATGCAATGAGCCTGAAATGCAGAATACAATGTAACAGTTTATTTTCTTTATGCAAAATACAATTGCTTTGATTTGATATGAGATCTTCTTTTATATGAGATTCATTGTAAAAAACACAATGCAATGCAAATTATCATTGCTTTTTTCCCATTTCCACACAGAAATGTGGTTTTATTTCTATTTTATATATTTTTTTTTATAATTTAATGCACTACTCAACTCAAAATAGAGTAATGTATATTTGTAAACATATATTTTACAGTAGTATAGTATATAAGTATATAAACTAGGGTTGTCAAATCGATTAATCATATCTAAAGTAAAAGTTTGTGTTTATTTAATATATGTGCATGTATATATATGTATATATATATGTGTGCATGTCTGTTATATATTATATAAACACAAACTTTTATGTTAGATGCGATTAATCGTGATTAATCGATTTGACAGCACTAAATAATCAACATAATAGCATATTAAATATATCTGACACAACATTTTAAAGGATTTCTTGACAATTGGGCATAGATTGCACTCCACTCTTCTGCTACGTGTCGGACTCCTTCAATATGTCGTCTGTGTATCGCCACTGCAATGAAACGTACAAATGGAGCGCTATAACAATCCCATTAAAAGCCGCCTTACTTTTCATTGTTAAGTGGAGAGGCCCATTTAAAAACTATACGGCGTAATCCCTCATGGAGAAACGCATTCACTGCATTAGTTTCCCATGAATAAACATTAAACAAAACACGCTTTTCACCCGGAGAAGCCCCGTCCGCCTATGAAAAGTCGTCTGGTAAGAAGCGTTTCATGACCTTTGACAACTCGATCTGTGTGGGTCTATTAGCCGCCTTTGTAAAAGCGTCTTCCGCGGTCTGATATACTCGAAATGAGGCCGATAGCTTCTCTCACGGCTCTTTTAGAACAACAGCACCTCTGATCTACGACTTTTGGGCCTGGTGGTCCATTCAAAAGCAGAAAGTATGCGTTTAGCCCTTGACGGCTTTTGTGAAGCCTGGTTAGCAAGCGTGAAATGGCCCGATTCTCCATTCTTAAGCGGCCTCAATGATCACCCTTTCTTTCCCGAGGACAAAACCTGGTTCATTTGCACTTCAGCTGCCGGGACTCCACGGTTCTTAAACAAGGGCAGAAAACATCTGGTGTGCACCAGAAAGGAGATGATGATGGGTTTAGTATGGGTGTGAGGGTTAAGATTCGAAATGTATGCCACTTTTAGAGGTTTGGGCTCAATTGGATTGTCGAGGTCTCTTTAAACATGAATTGCATATCAATGCATCAATTGCATATCAATGCACGAGAGACACACTGTGTGCTTAGGAATATCCAAATTCAGTCGTTTGCATTTGTGCTTCTGTTAATGATTGTAGAGACAATGAACTTTTGGTTCCTGTGCAAGATGGAAACGGTTAAGAAATGAGAGGATCGAGTTCTTTCTTTTATGTCAGTCCAAATGAGATCAGAGATGTTCTTATTGGATTTTAATGGAAATCTTGACATGAACAAACAGGAACCTTCTTGATTACAAAGAAAATAAGTGATGTGTCAATCTCCAGCTCATTGTCTCTGGCTCTGGTTTTCAGACAGCTCAGAGAAGAACGTTCCTGCCATGCCCGGATCCCCAGTGGATGGAAAGACTCATTCCAGACCAACCGTCTCCGTCATGCCCCCTCTGCCCTCCATCAACCCCAGCGGACCTCGTCCGGCAGCGTTCTCCACCACAGCATGTGAGACTCATTCAAACCTGCATGCTATCTGTACTATATAGTATGTGACATTGGCATACCATGCTACTTTTACCATTGGCACAGTATTTGAATTTTCAACGTGAATGGAATAACTGAAAAACCTATTGCATTTCCAAATTTGCAGTATGCAGTATGTAGTATGCTATGTGCTTCACTTGACCTTCCATTCCCAGAGTGATGAATAAACCAGAAGTGATTAGTCATGTGACAACAATGTGGCATACTAGTTGTCTGAAATTTTAATTGTGGAATCATGCATTTTGTTCCGTGTACTATTTTTAGTAGGCGGTATATACTGAGAAATGTTCCATAATATCCACCCCTATGATAAAGGAGACAAGCTTTTGACAAGTCCACTTAAAGTTTATTAAGGGGACCTATAACGCCCCTTTCACAAGATGTAATATTAGTCTCTGGTGTCTCCAGAATGTATCTGTGAAGTTTCAGCTCAAAATCCCCAACAGATTTATTATACATATTATCCATTTACATATTATAGCTTGTCAAATTTGCCCCTATTTGGGTGTGAGCAAAAACACGCTGATTTTGTGTGTGTCCCTTTAAATGCAAATGAGCTGCCCCCTTTCCAGAAGAGGGCGGAGCTTTAACAGCTCAACAACAACAAAGCTGGAGAATCTCACGCAGCCAAAATGAGGATTGTCAGTAACGGTGTTACACAAACAGCATGTGACAAACACCTTTGTGTATGTGTGATAGGATGTCACGATACTGATGCACAATCTTAGTACATACTCAAAATGTTAAAACTGAAAAAAATAACCCAAAACTTAAACCTAAATAGTAATAAAAACCTTAAACTAAAATAAAAACTGAAAGCATAATATAAAATCTAATTTAAAATAAGCATAGTATATAAATAATGTGTTTTCAGATCATTGCTAACATTATCTCAAACCGAACCACATTCCCTGTTTGTGCAGTGACCAATGGGATCAATCATTCCCCGCCGATGCTCAACGCCGTTCCCTCGCCGCCTCAGCGCTACAGCAACGGGCCGTCATCGTCATCTTCCTCTTCGCTGGCCAATCAGCAGCTTCCAGCCACCTGCGGCGCGCGGCAGCTGAGCAAACTCAAGCGCTTCCTCACCACGCTGCAGCAGTTCGGCAACGACATCTCACCCGAGATCGGAGAGAGCGTCCGAAACCTGGTGCTCGCGTTGGTGGTACGTCTATAACACACATGTTTGCATGAGCAGAGTTCGGTCGTATGTGGAAGGGGTTAAAAAGCATCTTTTTTCCCACAGAATTCCACCGTCACCATTGAAGAGTTTCACTCCAGACTGCAAGAAGCCACAAACTTCCCCTTAAGGCCGTTCGTCATACCATTCTTAAAGGTAAATGGCCAGTAAAAGAGTAGTTGTGCTTGTTTCTGAATGTTCTCTTGAGTTTTTTAACCCTTTAAGCCCTGAAGGCATTTTTAGAGTTGTTTTCTTGCGTACAAAAACTCAAGTTTAAGTCCAAAACAATTTTGCTTGTTGTATTCTACTCCATGAGACCTTTCAAATGACACATGACTATCTGAGCTTTATGATTTTTTTGACATATTACAGTACATCAGTGGTCTCAAACTCAATTCCTAAAGGGCCACAGCTCCAACTCACACCTGTTTGGAAGTTTCTAGTAATCCTGAAGACTTGATTAGCTGGATCAGGTGGGTTTGATTAGGGTTGGAGCTAAACTGTGCAGAGCTGTGGCCCTCCAGGAATTGAGTTTGAGACCACTGCAGTACAAAAAGTAGTGACAAATTGGGTCACTCTCCCGAAATCTGGTCTCCATTAGGACCCCAAGCAATCCCATTGGCTGCATCCGAAAACCTAGGCAGCTGACTTGCTGCCTCGCTGCCCTATCAGGAAATGACTTGTAAGGCATCGTTCGTGCATGAAGGCACCTGATTTCGGACCGAAGGATGATCTTAGGATGATCATTAACTAACAGTTTGGGCAGACCCGATTTCGAGTTTTACAGAGTTAAATGTTTCAAAAACCAAGTTATGTGAATGTTAAGGAAACATTATTAAAGACCAGATAACTTACCAGAAAACAAATGTTCTGGAAGAACTTTGAGAAAACGTTGCTTGAATGTTAGGCAAAGTTCAGAGATCGTTCCCTGTTAGCTGGGACATTAAAACACCATTAAAGCCAATAAAAAAATCTTTTGGGGATATTATTGAATAGATATTTAGGATAAAACATGCAAAGCTGCTTGAATTCAACGTTTTTCAAATACCATGGATGATTAACGGAGAAAGTGTAAGGTATCTAATATTTCCTTTGGTAATTTATGGAGGAGACTGAGACTTCCGAGAATTCCAGGCGGTCGGAAGTGTGAAACACGACTATAAACCGCTGCAGGTTGTTTTTACGGGGCCTGCGCAGCATATGGAGCTCGGCAGCGGTTGACACAGTTGTCCGGGAATATTTGCCGGCGCAAAACAAGAGAACATGAATGACAGGAGGCATATGTGAGAGCAGGAAGTTAATCATGAACAGAGATGTTTGTCGTACTTGTAATAATAAAAAATAGGGATTCTTGTTCTTGGTTTAGAAAACATTTTAAAGCATTCCAGACCATCATGTTTAATATATTCTGTGAAAACAGAAATGTTATGATTATCATCAGTACTAAATTATTTTGTGATTGTGATAGCATCAGTAAATATGACAAATACAACTAAAATCAGAACCATTTATATCATTTAATACAAAGCAAAGCGATACCAGATGCATGTATTCATGTTTTATTTAATAAAATCATTTTATCAAACTGGTTCATTGAAATTATCAAGCATCCTAGTCTTGGGCTGAATCCCAAATCACATACTATATGCTAGGCGTATGTGACAAAAGAAGTATGTTCCGGCAAAAAGTCCCCGGATGACCTACTACTTCTGGTGAGATTCCGAAGTGTGCATATGATGGACACTTTACTATCCCATGAGGCCATGGGAGAGAGTTTATGAATGGCAGTGAAGCGTCACAACTGATAGGTCACATGATAAGGGCAATATGGCGAATGTAGTGTGTCCACCATTACGAAAACGAAGTTTATTCATTAGTATGCTTCTTTAAAAATGAAAATAAGAAAGTATATACTTAAAATTGCACTTAAGTATACTTGACTTGTACTGACAGAAAAGTGCAAGTATATTTGGCCTACTAAAATCCCCAGAGTTAAATCAACTCTGCTCAGAGAACATATGGTCCCTCTCTATGTAGAGTTAAAATAACACTGAAGCACAGTTAAAGTTAATGATATAATATGCTGTTTGTGGAGTTGTTTAATCAGATCTTGAGAGATTTAATGACTTTTATCTTCAGTTGAGTTCATCTAAGGCTGTGGCTGAAGTTAGTTGTAGTTCTTGTGTTTCTCTTCAGTGATTCTGCTTGTTAACAGCAGGCGTTCATCACTAATGCACAATCATTACTTAATTATCTCATTAACTTTAACTCTGCTTCAGTGTTACTTTAACACTATAGAGAGGGACCATATGTACTCTGACCAGAGTTGATTTAACACTGTGTACTCAATCTTTTGAACGAGATATAATTAAAAGTATAATTATTTTAAGTACACTTGGCTTGTAGTTGTGTTTACTCTTTTGATTGAGTAGCTTATTACATACATAGTTTTACATACTGTCTTATAAAGTTGTGAACTAGTTAAAGTTACACTTAAATGTATACTTTATATACTAAAAAGTGGGCCAATTTAGTCATAAGCAGTATTGAAATAGTACACTTACACGTATACTACTAGTACATTGATATTAGTATACTTACTACATAAATATACTTAAAAATGTACTTGAACATTACTTAAGTATACTAAATAAAATTAACTTGAAGCATACTTCTTTTTTGCAAAGGCAGATTACAGTCATACTACACACATTCATACTAGATAGAACACTTGTGAAGTAATTACTTAATCAAAATAAGTATCTGCCATCGCCTGTAGTCTTTAACAGTCGCCTGTAGTCTTTGCGGTGTCAAATTTTGTCGCCGCTACTTCTTTGACGTGTGCTTGATGTGTCACGGCCTGAAAGAGAGAGATGTGTACATTAATTTATGGTTACAGTATTTTCCCCTTGTGTTTGCCAGATGGTTTAACAGTCTGATATTCTTCATATGCTCACATTAGTAATCAAACTCACATGCTCATCATATAAGAAATGGAGCGCTGAGTCTGTTTTGTTTCATCTTGGCGATTGTTTCTCTTCTTCATTTCCATCCTCCTGCGGCTGAAGTGTTTTTGCATGAAAGATTTATGGACTATTTTGACGAGATGTTGGTGAAAATGGCGGTCTGGAGCTGTAATAGTGAGCAGAACATGCAGTGACGCTGAGCAGATGCCTCGGGCGAAGGCTGCTTTGAGTTTTCATGTGAGCCGTGGCTCCTCTGAGTCTGTCGAGGAAGAAATCTTTTTGACCTTTATCTCCAGTCTTATCAGGAAAAATGCAAAAAATGTGGCGGTCATTGATTAGTTTAGACCACTTGCTTACAAAGTGGGTTTGATTACTAGCAATCTTGCATTTGGTTAATGCTTGTTATGCAGTGAGA
This sequence comes from Ancherythroculter nigrocauda, assembly GCA_036281575.1. Taxonomy (NCBI): domain Eukaryota; kingdom Metazoa; phylum Chordata; class Actinopteri; order Cypriniformes; family Xenocyprididae; genus Ancherythroculter; species Ancherythroculter nigrocauda. Next base: position 1,827,376 of record VTFQ01000012.1, read on the forward strand.
TTTGTGTCCTCCACACAGGCCAACCTGCCCTTACTGCAGAGGGAGCTGCTGCACTGCGCTCGGGCCGCCAAACAGACTCCAGCGCAGTATCTGTCCCAGCACGAACACCTCCTGCTCAGCACCACCGTCCCGTCACCGGCCGACTCCTCCGAACTCCTGCTGGAGCCCAATGACAGCAGCAAACGACACAGTCCTAACCGGTATGAGCACATGCACACATGCTCATATATATGTTTATTCACATGCCATGATGTTTACATTAGCACCTCAAAACTACCATGATATTACTGTGACAAGAACTAAAAACATGGTATAATGTCCAAAAAACATGGAATGACCGTGGTGATTTTTGTAAGTGAAAAAAATTTGGTGTAGAAACAATTTTTGCTCAGAAATTGCTAGTAAATTTCACAGTTAAGACATTGAATTCAACATGAAAATTTAAAGTAGCAAGACTGAAATAGTATTTTCTTGTAAAACGTCTTTTCTTCTTTATTTACAACTTCTAAAAGCCTTCTTTTTTAAGTTAGGTATCAGATAACATTATACATTAATATATATGGCTATTCACATGCCATGATGTTTATATTAGTACCGCAAGGTATCTCAAAAAATACCGTGACGTTACTGTGACAAAAAACATAGTATTTCCATGGTACCATGACCAAAAAAAACATTTTATCCCATTGTACATAAGTAAATGTGAACATTTACATGATGGTATAATGTCCAAAAAATATCGAATGACCGTGGTGATTTTAGTAAGTGAAAAAAATTTGGTGTAGAAACAATTTTTGCTCAGAAATTGATAGTAAATTTCACAATTAATGGCAAGTAAGACATTGAAGTAGTAGAAAGTAGTAGAAGTAGAAAGACTGAAATAGTATTTTATTGCATATATATAATATATACAGTACAGTCCAAAAGTTTGGAACCACTAAGATTTTTAATGTTTTTAAAAGAAGTTTCGTCTGCTCACCAAGGCTACATTTATTTAATTAAAAATACAGTAAAAAAACAGTAATATTGTGAAATATTATTACAATTTAAAATAACTGTGTACTATTTAAATATATTTGACAAAGTAATTTATTCCTGTGATGCAAAGCTGAATTTTCAGCATCGTTACTCCAGTCTTCAGTGTCACATGATCCTTCAGAAATCATTCTAATATGCTGATTTGCTGCTCAATAAACATTTATGATTATTTTCAATGTTGAAAACAGTTGTGTACTTTATTTTCAGGATTCCTTGATGAATAGAAAGTTCAAAAGAACAGCATTTATCTGAAATACAAAGCTTCTGTAGCATTATACACTACCGTTCAAAAGTTTGGGGTCAGTAAGAATTTTTATTTTTATTTTTTTGAAAAGAAATTAAAGAAATGAATACTTTTATTCAGCAAGGATGCATTAAATCAATCAAAAGTGGCAGTAAAGACATTTATAATGTTACAAAAGATTAGATTTCAGATAAACACTGTTCTTTTGAACTTTCTATTCATCAAATAATCCTGAAAAAAAATATTGTACACAAATATTTTGTACAATTGTACACATTAAATGTTTATTGAGCAGCAAATCAGCATATTAGAATGATTTCTGAAGGATCATGTGACACTGAAGACTGGAGTAACGATGCTGAAAATTCAGCTTTGCCATCACAGGAATAAATTACTTTGTGAAATATATTCAAATAGAAAACAGTTATTTTAAATTGTAATAATATTTCACAATATTACTGTTTTTACTGTATTTTTAATTAAATAAATGTAGCATTGGTGAGCAGATGAAACTTCTTTTAAAAACATTAAAAATCTTAGTGGTTCCAAACTTTTGGACTGTACTGTATATATATATATATATATACTAATGGTGCCTCAAAAAATACCATGACAAAAATATCCAAAAGGCATGGTATTTCCATGGTACCATGACCAAAAAACATTTTATGCCATCGCACATAAGAAAATGTGAATATGTATGTCCATAAACATGGTATACTTTTTTTATGTGCATTTTTCTTTATTGTAGTATGAGATTTTTCTGCATTACAATGAGTTTCATTGGCGAATGTTCTTAATTTTCATAATTTTACAATGGAAAAACACTAAAAATAGGCTTAATTTCTTAAAGCAAATCAGTGTTATTACTAACTAAAATTATTCAAACATTTTCAGTGATTGAAATAAAGCTGAATTATTATAAGATGAATAAATGTTAGATAAAAAAAAACATAAACATACTATTTCAGTCTTTCTACTTCAAAATGTTGTGTTACTTGCCATTTCTTTTGTGAAATACTAGCAATTTCTGTGAAAATAGTTTTAAAGTAAATCCTACACCAATTTTAGTTTTTTCAGTGTGTTTTGAGGGATTATTTACCATTGTGCTTTGATATATGACATGGATCTGAATGGTTACCATATTCATATATCATGGTATTTACTGCAGGGTTCTTCAGAATTGTCATTGCACTGGTCAAAAAACCATGGTGCTTTTCTAAGTGATTTGTTTCTTACTTATTTTGTTATTATTCACTCCAGAAGTAAAGAGAATGGCTTTCACGAGCGGCCTCCCGCCTCCCTGGAGCCTCCTGCCAAACGAATCTGCACCATTAGCCCCGCCCCCAGACACAGCCCCGCCCACCCACTCCAGCTTCCCACCCAGATCCACCCGACTCCGCCCCCTCTGCAGCACTACGCTCTGGATGACATCAGCACACCTCAGCTGTACAGAGAACCACACCGGATCCTGGAGCTGAGGGAGCTGAAGGACAGGCCGCGGCTGCCAGGTACTGACTGACGGCAGCTCGAGTGTAAGGTTACTTTTAAACTTCTCATGAATTTCTGACGTGTTTTTGTTGCCATTTTCAGGCAGTAACGGAGGCTACCGTGAGGAACCTGTTGACCACAGACTGACGGAGAGAGAGTGGGCTGAAGAATGGAGACATCTGGATCATGTGAGAATGGATTTATTAATAATTCTTACAAAAAATACTGTGCTGATACCATGGTACAGTAGGGATATTAGACAGTGAATCTCACAAATCTCAGTGTATTTCACTTGAAAATCAAGAATAAAATAAGAAATTGTATTTTTTTTGTATTATCTATTATGATATTTATTAATATTTTTAAGCTTTTATTTTTAGGTTTTATTTTTCAGTTTTAGGTGATTTTTAAGATTTTGTCATTTTTTATTTATTTTTGTTTTAATATTTCTATTTAGCTGTAATTTATTTATATTTTCTTTTTAGTAATTAAATACGGAAGAGGATTAGGGCCAAGCAATAATAAAAAAATAAAACCATCTCGAGATTAAAGTTGTTAAATTTCGAGAAAAAAGTCGAGATAAAATGTTGAGAATAAACTCGTTAAATTACGAGAAAAAAGATGTTAGATTATGAGAACAAACTCGTTAAATTACGAGAAAAAAGATGTTAGATTATGAGAACAAATTCGTTAAATTACGAGAAAAAAGTCGTTAGATTATGAGAACAAATTCGTTAAATTACGAGAAAAAAGTCGTTAGATTATGAGAACAAATTCGTTAAATTACGAGAAAAAAGTCGTTATATTATGAGAACAAATTCGTTAAATTACGAGAAAAAAGTCGTTAGATTATGAGAACAAATTCGTTAAATTACGAGAAAAAAGTCGTTAGATTATGAGAACAAATTCGTTAAATTACGAGAAAAAAGTTGTTAGATTATGAGAACAAATTCGTTAAATTATGAGAAAAAAGTCGTTAGATTATGAGAACAAATTCGTTAAATTATGAGAAAAAGTCGTTAGATTATGAGAACAAATTCGTTAAATTATGAGAAAAAGTCGTTATATTATGAGAACAAATTCGTTAAATTACGAGAAAAAAGTCGTTAGATTATGAGAACAAATTCGTTAAATTATGAGAAAAAAGTTGTTATATTATGAGAACAAATTCGTTAAATTACAAGAAAAAAGTTGTTATATTATGAGAACAAATTCGTTAAATTACGAGAAAAAAGTTATGAGAACAAATTTGTTAAATTACGAGAAAAAAGTCGTTATATTATGAGAACAAATTTGTTAAATTACGAGAAAAAAGTCGTTAGATTATGAGAACAAATTCGTTAAATTACGAGAAAAAAGTCGTTAGATTATGAGAACAAATTCGTTAAATTACGAGAAAAAAGTCGTTAGATTATGAGAAAAAATTCGTTAAATTATGAGAAAAAGTCATTATATTATGAGAACAAATTCGTTAAATTACGAGAAAAAAGTCGTTAGATTATGAGAACAAATTCGTAATTTAACGAATTTGTTCTTGTAATTTAACGACTTATTTCTCATAATTTAATGAGTTTATTCTCAACATTTTATCTCGACTTTTTTCTCGAAATTTAACGCCATTTTTCTCATAATTTAACGAATTTGTTCTCGAAATTTAATGAGATTTTTTCTCGTAATTCATATATATATGAATTTATGACATACATACTAAATGTCATGTACTAAGTTTTTCTGTCATCTCTGGTTGCAGGTGTTGAATTGCATTGTGGACATGGTGGAGAAAACGCGGCGTTCGGTGAGCGTTCTGCGGCGCTGTCAGGAGTCGGACCGCGAGGAACTTAATTACTGGCGACGGCGCTCCAACCCACACGATGACGGACGCAAGAACGGGACGACATCAGGGAATATTCCCTTCTCCAAGACACACAGCCCTCTGTCAGCAGAGGGAATCAACACAGGTGAGTCGTTTAGTGTTCAGAATCATTTCAAGCTCAAACTGTTTGAACTTTGGCCCCATTTTGTCACTGAGCTTCACTGTCACTGCCAGACTTCAAGAGATGCAATTAAATTTAAGCTCATATTGCAGAATTGGAGGATAAATATATATATATATATATATATATATATATATATATCCTCCAATTACAATACACACTCCAATACACTAATATATTTGAGCTTCATAAACAAGAAAATGATGTAGACTTCATCAAATATGAGACAAATTACAAATTACAAAATTTGAGAAAATTCTGTGTTGGAAAAGCTAAATTTTCAGCATCATTACTTCAGTCTTCAGTGTCACATGATCCTTCAGAAATCATTTTAATATGATGATTTGCTGCTCAAGAAACATTTATTATTATTATCACATTATTAAACATTTATTATTATTAATATTTCACAATATTACTGATTTTACTGTATTTTTAATTAAATAAATGCAGCCTTGGTGAGCAGATGAAACTTCTTTTAAAGCTTTTGAACGGTAGTGTGTGTATATATATATATATATATATATATATATATATATATATATATATATATATATATATATATATATATATATAAGCAAAAAAAGATTGCTGTTAACTAAAACTATTTTAAAAAAATGTTAAATTGAAATAATGCTGAATAAAATAATATAAAATATAAATATAAATGGAAAAACATTAAACTTTAAACTAAAAATCAGAAATTGATTGAAAAAAATAACTGAAATAAGTTGAAGCACTATAATTATTAACTGGAAATGAATACAAAATAAAACTGAACTAAAGCTAAACCTGAAATAAAAATAAATTAAACCTAAATATTAATATTGAAAAAAAGAAAGAAAAACTAATAAAAAAGATGAAAGCACATAAAATTACCAAAACTTACACAAAAAATTAAAAAAGTATATAAATATTACTAAAATTATTTCATTTTTTATCTTTTTTCATTTTCATTTTTTTTATCTATTTATTTTTTATCTAATATTTATTTAGCTTACAATATTTCAGCTTTATTTTAATAAATGAAAATGTTTTAATAATTTTATTTAGTAATAACACTGATTTTCTTTAAGAAAATGCACCTATTTTTTTATAAATATTACTAAAATAACAAAAGGACATTATCAAAAAAGACAAATCAGGGGCTCATTTAGAAAGCACAACCAGACTTTGAGAGATGCATTTAAATTTAAGCTCATTTTGCAGAGTTTGAGGAAATTTTTCAGAGTTTAAATCAACTTCCCCCTAGTGGTGGTGTGGTTAACTACAGTACTAACATCACCTAGTAACTCATCCTCTCCTAACAAAGTCATGTGTGTGTGTGTGTGCGTCTCTGTATGAGAGTATTTGTGTGTGTGTGAGCCTGCTGATCGAGCAGGTGTTGTGTATTTGGGTCCAATCTGAGGGAATGTCGTCTCAAACGCTGATATCTGGCTGTGTTTCTCAACGCCATCTGTGACCAAACGCTGCCCAAGAATCACGAAGCGGCCCGTCCTCTCTCGTGCTTCCATATCTGTTCCTCCTGCATGGTTTTGATGGTAATTTGCTCCTAATATCTTTGTTTTTCTCTCACACAGACTCTCAGAGGGATCTTCCCCTGCGCTCCAGCTCTGGCTACGTGCCTGATGAGATATGGAGGAAAGCCGGTAAGGGCGGCAACCCAGATGCACCCTGGGAAACCTGTTTTCTCCCCTACCACCTGTTCCTCAGTCTCCTTTCTCATTAATCACACTTTCAGAAATGAAACGAGCTCTTTGTTCAATATTGATAACTTTACAAGAAAATGCAATGCATGAAACTCATCAAACATTCAAATTCTCTACAGAAGTTTATTATTCAGCTCAAGTTTTGTTCTCATCCGATCTTCTGCAGAGGAAGCGGTGAACGAGGTGAAGCGGCAAGCGATGGACGAGGTGCAGAAGGCCGTCGCCGAGGCCGAACAGAAAGCTTTCGAGATGATCACAGCCGAGAGAGCCAAGATGGAGAAAACCCTCGCTGAGGCCAAGAGGAAAGCCACCGAAGACGCCATACAGGTCATCAATGAGCAGGAGGACTCCAGTGAGGTGAGGGTCACGCTGAACCTTTCTAAATTCACTGAGCAACCTAATAAACCAGCAATGCATCATGAAAATTTAAACTGGGTCAGGTTTTTCTATGCAAATGAGGCTCATTATAATACAAACATTAGTGCTGTTTGCCTGACCAAATCAACACTGCACTATTACCACCCACACAAACCTGCTGGTAAACAATTTCAAATCAAAATTTGGTGCTAAAATAAAAAATATCACTATTAGCGGGCATATATTAAATTTACAAACATTAGAGTATTTTATAAAATATTAAATTACAGTATTATAGACTACTGTTCAAATATTTGGGTTTTTAAAATGTTTTTTAATAAAGAAGTCTCTTCTGCTCACCAAAGCTGCATTTATTTGATCAAAAATACATTAAAAATTGTGAAAAATTATTATGATTTAAAACAGCTGTTTTTTATGTGAATACATAGTAAAATGCAATTTATTTTGTTGATGAAATCTGAATTTTCAGCATCATTACTCCAGTCTTCAGTGTCACATGATCCTTCAGAAATCATTCTGATATGATGATTTGCTGCTCAAGAAACAAGATCAAATAAATACTAAATATATATATATATGATATAAATAAATTCTATATATATAAGATGAAGTAAATACTATATATACTATATAAAATATTAAATAAATACTATATATATAAAATCAAGGAAATACTATATATACTATATACTATATAAAAGATTAAATAAATACTATATATATAAGATCAAGTAAATACTATATATATATGATCAAATAAATACTATATATACTATAAACTATATAAAAGATTAAATAAATACTATTTATACATATATGATCAAATAAATACTATATACTATAAACTATATAAAAGATTAAATAAATACTATATATACATATATGATCAAATAAATACTATATATACTATTTACTATATAAAAGATTAAATACTATACATATATGATCAAATAAATACTATATATACTATTTACTATATAAAAGATTAAATAAATACTATATATACATATATGAACAAATAAATACTATTATATATATATAAGATCAAGTAAATACTATATAAAAGATCAAATAAATAATATATATGTCTTTTAATCAATTTAATGCCTTTTTGCAGAATAATGGTATTTATAAAAGTGTGAATTTATTTAATATCGTAATGTGTAATGTTTATATATTTATATTGTAATAATGACCATAAGTCATGTGTCTGTGTGGTTGTCAGTGCTGTTGGAACTGCGGTCGTAAGGCGAGCGAGACGTGCAGCGGCTGTAACGCGGCGCGATACTGCGGCTCCTTCTGTCAGCACAAGGACTGGGAGCGACATCATCTCATCTGCAGCCCGGGGCTCCAGACGCAGCCCAAACCCATGTCCGCCCTGAGCGCACGCATCCTGGCCAAAGCCCCCGAGAGCGGCCCCGTCCCCAGTCCCGGCCTGGAGAAAACCTCCAACACCTCCAGAGCGTCCACACCGTCCACACCAGCGTCCTCCTCCTCCACCCCGGACGCCAGCGGACACTAGCGGAAAAGACGATTGTAATTCACGGATGTGACGGAACCAGGATATTCAGACACATTTCTTGCGAGTCTATTCACTTCTAACCGACAGGACGACGTGTTTTTGGCTTATCTGGTGCAGATCTTCTGGTGATTGGTTTCACCCGCACAAACTGTTGTCAGTGTTACGTGAGCGTCTGTTTGTTTGTGTGCGTGAGTGTGTGTTTCTGTAAATATCAGAGCAATATAAAAGTGATGGATTCACCAAAGCTGTCAATGCTGTGACATGTTTCGTTCCTGTTCCAGACTTTATTAAATGACAATATTATCAGAGAATCGGTACTTTAGTGCATCAGACGTGCACTGTATGTACAGTAAGTGTGTTATAAACCCTGGTCTGAAGGGACCAGTTTTGATCAGGGTCCGTTTGTACAATCATCATCTTCAGATCCGAATGGTATAAAGACATAAAAACCACCAGACCAGGTCTAGTGTGAACCGGTCTGTGTGCATCAACACGCAAAACTCTAAAATCTCAGGAGGATATGTACATAATTTGATGTTTGTGCCACATGTAGAGAGTCAAGGGTTCGGTGAGTCTGTTTCTTTTCTTTTATTTCTTCAACTACCTTCGTTTCGTACGGTACACGACATGTTGATTTATTTTTTCATTATCAGAATGTGTAAAATATAACGGTGCAAGAGAATCTTTATTTTGTGAACTACTCTGTGACATTCATTTTTTTCCCTTCAAGAATTCTTGAATATTGGTATGAAGTAGATATTAAAAAATAAAGACATTAACGTGGCCTCTGGGCTTCGGTGGTCGTTGTGTTTGTGGATTTGATCGTATTGAAAATGAAGCACATCATAACAGTTTTACTATTCAGCTATTTTGAAGTCCATCTATTTAATAGTCATTTTAAGGTGTATTGTTTTTGCACTGATATTCATATAGAATAAAAAAGATGTAGGGTAAGAAACATTTACTGTAACACACTACCGGTCAAAAGTTTGGAAACATTACTATTTTTTAATGTTTTTGAGTCTCTTATGCTCATTAAGGCTGCATTTATTTCATAATAAATACAGAAAAAAACAATAATATTGTGAAATATTATTACAATTTAAAATTAGGGTTTTCTATTTTAATATACTTTAAAATATAATTTATTTCTGTGATGCAAAGCTGAATTTTCAGCATCATATGATGATTTATTATCAATGTTGGAAACAGTTGTGCTGCTTAATATTATTTTATAATGTGTGATACTTTTTCAGGATTCTTTGATGAATAAAAAGTAAAAAAAATATTAGCATTTATTTAAAATAGAAATCTTTTGTAACAATATACACTACTGTTCAAAAGTTTGGGTCAGTAATTTGTTTTCTTTCTTTTTTTTGAAAGAAATTAATACTTTTATTCAGCACGGATGTGTGAAATTGATAAAAAGTGATAGTAAAGATTTATATTGTTAGAAAAGATTTATATTTTTAATAAACGCTGTTCTTTTTAACCTTTTATTCATCAATGAATCCTGAAAAAAGTATTACTGGTTCCAAAAAAATAACTGAGTATCAAATCATCATATTAGAATGATTTCTGAAGATCATGTGACACTGAAGACTGGAGTAATGATGCTGAAAATTCAGATTTGCATCGCAGAAATAAATTATATTTTAAATTATATTAAAATAGAAAACCATAATTTTAAATTGTAAAAAATATTTCACAATATTATTGTTTTTTCTGTATTTATTATGAAATAATTGCAGCCTTAATGAGCATAAGAGACTTCGTTCAAAAACACAAAAACTTTTGACCAGTAGTGTATGTTAAAATATAACATTTAAAGCTGCAGTCTGTAACTTTTCTTAGCTAAAAATGATCCAAAATCAATTTGAGCAAGTACATAACCAGCGTTCAAAACTATCTGCTAACCTCAGCCCGATTCACAACGGTAAGCTTGTAATAATGTTTTATAATTCAGGTGGGTTTCCGTGGGAAATTCAAGCATGCCATTCGTCTTTGCGTCATTATTTCACATCTGTTTACATAAAGAACGAGTCTCAGTTAGTAGGCTATATGCGGATCATTTAATAGCCTTTTCTCACAGCAGCTGCAATAATTAAACATCATTCTGATGGCGGAGTGTATGGTATGACAAATTAATGTTAGAGATTACGCTGTACAGAAATTGAAATCTACAGATAAGGCTAATACACTCTAAATACACATAGTCACGCAATGCTGATGTTGTTAACATTAACAATTTGAGAACAAAGTATAACAATAATAATAATTTGCACGGTTTTGCATGATATGAGCCAAGCGATCGTTAGATTTAATCACATTGGAACTTTTTTTTTTCTCAGTTGGTCAGAACAAAAGTGGCAGACGTGTTACTTACTTGTTCAGATGATATTTTCCAAGACTTCGGAAGTAAAGTATTCACCGGTGCTGTGACTGACTGCCACACATTCTCCTCAAAACATTAGATTCATCCGCGCCGAGGAGCCGTGCCGATGCACAACCCACATAAAGATGATAATTCCACAAATAACTGCAATTGCAGGTTTCGAACAGAGATGGCGACAAAGAGGCAAAACTTACAGACTGCAGCTTTACAGAAGATTTCGCCATGTACAGAATGAAGATGCATTAATTTATGCCAATTTAGTTGCCATAGGGAAAACTCATTCCAGCTGTCATCTGATTTAGATATAGTCCAATATAAAACAAATTCACATATGTGATCAAATTTTGAACATTTAAACCTGAGGTGAATAAATCACAAATGTTTGCTCACAAATGAGCAAAAACAATCAAGAAATGTGTTGTGATGAGATTTAGTGACCTCTATGGTCAGGAGACTAAAATGAGAAAAAGGAACATTTTACCTAATTATTTTACCATGGTTACCATACCAAAGTTTCAACCCCAAAGAAATTAAGGAAAAACAGATTATTATTATTATTATTATTATTAATATCTAAATATGCCATCATTGTACCATGGTACCGTCACAATATGAACGATTCTGAAAGCTGTTTACACAATTTCAAGAAGTTCCCCAAATTAATCTAGCACGGTTTTACAGTAGGTGATGTTTACAGTAGGTATTTTGAAATAAGGTTTCCATAGTAACTGTCAAGCAAGGAAAATGTCTTAAAGTGATAGTTCACCCCAAAAATGAAAATTCTGTCATCATTTACTCACCCTCAGGTTGATCAGATATTTTGAAGAATGTGGGAAACTGAACATTGACTTCATGTGGTTACAAACTTTCTCCAAAGTATCTTCCTTTGTGTTCAGCAGAACAAAGAAACTCAAACAGGTTTGGAACAACATGAAGATGAGTAAATGATGACAGAATTTTCATTTTTGGCTGAACTATCCCTTTAAATTTGCTCAAAGTGAGTATTTCAGGAATTTGACGGGTGTTTTTTCCACGTTCCTCCACTAGATGGCAGAAACACACTGTTTTACCAGCACTATTTATCTGGATTGCCTAAAGGAGTTACTTAACATGACCAACTGACTGATTCATGGTGATTTGTAGGTGAATTGTTGGTCAAATAAATAAAGTTTGTGTTTTTGACCAGTTTATCTTTTTTTATTTTTTTGTACCATCCTTTCACTTATTTAACAGTTATTTAACTATTAATTTCACACCTTGATCAAAATCATTAGACTTTTGACTTCAAATGTGTAGAATACACAGATTTTCAACATGCATTTTCAAAAAAAGTAGGTAAATACAATGATTTTACCATCTGATGCTACATTCTGAGTTCTTGAAAGACTGTAAAATGTAATCCATATTGAGTCCTCTTGATGAGTTTCTTTGCTTTGTAGATTTTTCTTTGAGTGAACAGGCGAGCAGATTGTCTTATATTTTGATGTTCTGGAGGTTTAGACATTAATGTTAATGAAGACAGACAGCATTAGTCATTCATAACATGCAGATGTGCAGGATCAGTGTCATCTTCACCCACACACACTCATCCTCACAAACATCTCCTCTGTCATCATGATACTATAATAAAGTTGCTTGACATTTAAGAGTGTTTTGGAACAACACGATTTGATTAAAGGTATAAATGACAGTCACGCAACACAAAAACCAGTGTAGTTTTATGTCTGAATTCAACACCACCAATCATAATCGCTTCACTTCAGTCGACACTCTTGACATTTCTGCCTCGGTGGGTTTGGATGACTGTCACAGTGAACACACACACACACACACACACACACACACACACACACACACACACACACACACACACACACACACACACACACAAAATGAGAAATGTTTCCTTGCCATTTATATTTTATTTTAAGTTAACAACTGAGTAATTTATTAGAATTTACTATAGTTGCTATAACCCTGGGATGCACGAATGCCAAACACCACCAGAAGAGGGAGACAGAGAGAAAAGTATATGTTGAGAATGAATACTAAATACTAAATACTGCAGTATTGTACAAAATGTAGTATAAAAAAGTTTGTAGACAAACTTTAAGTTGGCTTGAAAAAGCATAGCCAGAAAGTTTGAAGAAGTTTTAAAAGTTTGTAGTTTGAAGCTTTTCAGTTTGAAATAGTTTTAGAATTGTAGTTTTAAAAGCTAGATAGATAGCTGGATAGGTGAACAGATAGATGGATAGATAGATAGATTTTAATTTGCTATGTGGTTGCTAGGGTACTCAGGGTGGTTGCTAAGGTGTTGCTATGTGGTTGCTAGGGTATTCGGGGTGGTTGCTAAGGTGTTGCTATGCGGTTGCTAGGGTACTCGGGGTGGTTGCTAGGGTGTTGCTATGTGGTTGCTAGGGTTCTCGGGGTGGTTGCTAAGGTGTTGCTAGGGTACTCTGGTGGTTGCTAGGGTGTTGCTATGCGGTTGCTAGGGTATTCGGGGTGGTTGCTAAGGTGTTGCTATGCGGTTGCTAGGGTACCCAGGGTGGTTGCTAAGGTATTGCTATGCGGTTGCTAGGGTAATCTGAGTGGTTGCTAAGGTGTTGCTATGCGGTTGCTAGGGTACCCGGGGTGGTTGCTAAGGTATTGCTATGCGGTTGCTAGGGTAATCTGAGTGGTTGCTAAGGTGTTGCTATGCGGTTGCTAGGGTACCCGGGGTGGTTGCTAAGGTGTTGCTATGCGGTTGCTAGGGTAATCTGAGTGGTTGCTAAGGTGTTGCTATGCGGTTGCTAAGGTATTTTGGGTGGTTGCTAGGGTATTGCTATGAGGTTGCTAGGATATTCTAGGAGGTTGCTAGGGTGCTCTGTGTGGTTGCTGTGCTGTTGCCATGGTGTTCAAGGTGGTTGCTTGGGTGATCTGGGTGGTTGCTATGATAGATAGATAGATAGATAGCTTTATTTTTTGTAAAGCATTATTTTGTTGTGCGTCAGCTGTGATACACAGACATTTCACGTGTAACAGAGGCTAGCTAAGAAGGGATGTGCTCAAGAGGTGCACTGACGACCACTAAAAAATGCGGTGTTTCCTTCCACCAACGATGCAAACTTCTCACCTTTCAGTGAGAACTCACCTTTTTGAGATCAAAATAGGTCACCAATGGGATGCAGTGTTTCCTTTACTCTTTACTTTAAAATGACTATGTAATGGGTAATATTTTATGTATTTGAGCTCTGAGATGTGGCAAACAGCATTGCCATCTAATCAGCCAATATTGTCTTAAATATCCTGCATAGCACTTCGTCTTTTATAACATGAGATTTTAACCAAATGTTGATTTTGGTAAAATGTTGCAACAATATGTTAATTTTTTTCATGAAAATTACAGTTTTGGACATATAGGGCAATAAAAAATAACTACAAATGAGCATCTAAAGCAAATAACCTTGCAATGTTCTCACCTTTTTTCCCCCTTACCTGTTTGCATCCCTGTTCCGCCTATTTTTATGTGCATTTTGGGATATCGCATAAAAAATACGCCGGATGGAAACGCCAAGATGCACTAAAATGCGCATAAAAAACATATGCACTCAAATGAGTTGGAAAAATGTGCATGTGCATAAACTACGATGGAAACACTTTTACCGAATAAATTCCTTGATGCACATAAAAAAAAACGTGACAGCATAACTGTTGCACAGCGTCTGAAATGCTGTTTTGGTCATTCTGTAATGCCTGATGAGCCAAGTCTATCGTTCACAACCACCAGATAACATGACAGCGTTTATTGTTTCATTTGCATGCTCTTAGGTGCAAATCATTTATTATATATGAAAATGATTATATACAGTGGCTTCTACTGCAGAAACTTCCATTTTTCTTAGTGATATTTAGCGCCAGTGTATCGGGAAGTGACATTTTGTTCTCTTTGACTCCCTGGATGGAAACTTTATGTTATATGCCCAAATTTTGAATATTGCATAAGTTAAATATGCAACTTTGATTGGAAACAAAGCTGTTGTTAGTGCATTTGGCGAGCGGGGTTCGAGACTGACTAAGGGTGGTTAGGATTGGAGTGTGAGTTTTGGAGGCGGAGCAATGAAGAGAGGGGTGGGTTTATTTCAAATATCAACAGCGTTTTTGAAATATCGCTTACCCCACCTTTAAAGGGATAGTTCACCCAAAAATGAAAATCATCCAAGATGTAGGTGACTTTGTTTCTTCAGTAGAACACAAATGATGATTTTTAACTCCAACCGTTGCGGTCTGTCAGTCAAATAATGGGAGTGAATGGGAACTCTATCAATAAGAGTCAAAAAAACATGCACAGACAAATCCAAATTAAACCCTGCGGCTCGTGACGACACATTGATGTCCTAAGACACGGAACGATCGGTTTGTGCGAGAAACTGAACAGTATTTATATCATTTTTTACCTCTAAAACACCAGTGATGTCTAAAACGGCAGTGATGTCTCGCACATAGACTTCAATGAGTGCCAGACATCACTGTCGTTGTCAGAGCGCGATCAGACCTCACTAACCGAGTGCTGAACGCAGTTGGACATAGTGGTGTTTTAGAAGTAAAAAATGATATAAATACTGTTCGGTTTCTCGCACAAACCGATCGTTTCGTGTCTTAGGACATCATTGTGCCATCACAAGCCGCAGGGTTTAATTTGGATTTGTCTGTGCATGTTTTTTTGACTCTTATTGATAGAGTTCCCATTGACATGCATTATACGACTGACAGACCGCAACGGTTGGAGTTAAAAATCATCATTTGTGTTCTACTGAAGAAACAAAGTCACCTACATCTTGGATGCTCTGGGGGTAAGCAGATAAACATCAAATTTTCATTTTTGGGTGAACTATCCCTTTAAGTGATTCAAGCAGTGTTGGGTAAGTTACTCTAAAAAAGTAATCACTAACTACTAATTACATCTTAAACGGTGTAATTTACTCTCTCTAAAAATTATTGCGTTACTGATTAGTAATGACTTCCTAAATCCTCTATCAACCTCGACCAGTTGAACAATACAAGGATAGACATTATTCTTTCAAATAAATAATATAAATTTCATAAATTATCCTTGAACTGAGCACAAAAAGTATTGTTGCTTCATAACATTATAGGTTGAACCACTGCAGACACGTCGACAGTTTTAAGGATGTCTTTTACTACCTTTCTGGGCCTTGAAAGTGATAATAAGAGGACAGAAAGCTCTCGGATTTCATCAAAAATACTTTTTGTTCCGAATATCAATGAAGGTCTTAATGGTGTGGAACGACATGAGGGTGAGTAATTTCATTTTTGGGTGAACTAACCCTTTAATATTAGCCTAATATATCAAGACGTAGATGTATTTATTCAAGTGCATGTTTGTTTGTGAGTTTTTCGCACATTTTATTTTAATCACTGTCCAATTACCATATTTGACAAGAACTTAAAAGTCCTAATTACTGTCTGCCGTCTCAGCGCTGAATGTTTCTGCATCATTTCAGAAGCATCGTGAAAAAACCCTGAACCATATCATTATGAGAGAGAGAAAGCATCTTTACTATTAACATTTCTGACTTCTTAATGTCTAGCAATTTATCCACAAACAATGTGACAAAAGATTAGCTAAAATGACTGAAGAACAAAACCACACACACAATAATCATTCGAGTTTTATTTTTCATTCAAATGACTAATCCACATAAAGTGAAAAACCTAAAGCAAAAAGGTCAGGTTTGTGTTTTTCAGTTAAGATGCATGAATAGTACAACAACTAGCAGGTTTCCATGTTCATCGAACAATAAGACAGTCAAACCAGGATCTTACAGTGTCTATGCAGTAAACTAAAGGAAAAGATCACCCTGAAGTCATCATTCGCTCCTCAAACACCACTTTTTGTGTTTATACAGGTTTAGAACAAGTAAATGAGGGTGAAATAGTCCTCTAAACACCTTCAGGAGGGTTTACAACACATCTCCATGTAAAGTCTATTCTATTCACAGTCAGACTCCTATATTTCAAACTTCTCTTGAGAAATAATTGTTTGATGCAAATCAACTGACACTATAAAACGTCTCCTAATCGGCATGCAGTTTCATGTTCCTGTATCCAGAGAAGTAAAAGTGACTTTAAAGGTGTTTGACTCGAGCAGCAGATCATTTTGCTAGTGTTATTGTAATTATTTACGAGAACACATGACTTCTTGTGTTTCTTCTTGTAGTTTTGCTCTGAGAGTCGCTGTATCTGCATCAAAGCTACTGGCTTGAAAAGCTTCATCACGGAATGGAGCAAAACACGCTTTGATTTTCTATACATGCGAAGAATATCAATCACACCCATGCCTGTGAGAGTCGGGGTTGAGCACAATTCAGATCTGAAGATTCGGTTCACGAGTGTAAATCTGAATCGAAGAACTGGGAATTCCAAAGAAATTCAATACGGTCACACAGAGGAACTCTATTAGTTCAACACAAGCCCTAAAACATAAATATTTACATCATTATTTTTAAATAATCTATTCCCTGACATGTAGATATGTTTTCTTCTCAGTGTTTATCTAAAGTTAAATTGTCAAAACAATTAAAAGCCATCAAAACAGATCTTAATTTTGCAGAGCAGACCACCATTCGACTTAAAAATAAATACTAAGTAAATTCTAGGAATTTAAGTATTCTTCCATTGGCAAATAAAAACAAAGGTAGCTTTTTAAATATAATGAAATATAATAAAATATATTATTTTAAATAATTTAGCATTTATATTAATATCTTTGAATTTTTATTTCATTTCAATTCTGCTTTCTTTAAAACTATTAAAACATTTTTGTTTATTGAAATAAAATAAAATAAAATAAAATAAAAATATTAGTTTAAAAATTTAAACTAAACAAAATTATTAATTGGAAATAAATAAAAACTATAAATAACTAAAAATAAAACTAGCAATATTTACAAAAAAATAAAAATAAAATCACAAAAGCACATACCAAAATTACCAAAAATGAAACTAAAATTAACATGAAAACTAAAAATATAAAAAATATTAATAACTATAATAAAAAATAAAAAACACTAATTCAAATTCAATATGTCCACTTTGTCCAAGCATCTGAATCCACTTCTAAATGATGCACAACCCTGTGTAACATGTTTTGTTTTCTGTGTTTTCTATTAGACAGACATTATCTATAAAATGCAACACAAAAACGGTGTGTGATCTGATTTTTTTTTTAGAGCTATTCATTAATTCAAAGACACAATGGGGTCATTTTTTTCCGATCGGGGTTCAGCTGTGTTTTCTTGTTGCTGTTAGTTGTTTGTCATGATCCACCAGGACGCTGTGAGAAAGAAACAGGTGGATATTAGAGAGATGAAGCATCATAACTCCTCATTAAAGGCGACTCGGCTCCATGTTTAATTCCTTTTGCTTCCAGGCTGAGACAGATGCATTTAGAAATTGCTTAAACTAATAAATAATGTGACTACACATGCTCTTACCTGGCATGAGCATCGTGGAGACGATCTCTGGGTCCTCCAGCATGTCTATGATGCAGCGCTGGAACATCTTACTGGCGTCAGACTGCAAATAACTGCAGAGAGACGACAGACGTCAGGACAATCTCATATTATCAGATGATGTAATGAACAACAGATGAAAACGGCCTGCTGCTTCAGCCCTCAGGAGACTAAATTGAGTTTTGAGTTACGTCTCAGATTTCTCTGTTAAGCATGGAAACTTGTTTGGAAACAATCATTTTTGCAATTCCATTAGATGCCACTAGTGGTGCACAAGTGACACATTTCAGCTTTAAATAAGCGAATATATTTTTCAACATTGATAATAATCATAAATGTTTCTTGAGCATCAAATCATCATAATAGAATGATTTCTGAAGGATCATGTGACACTGAAAACTGGAGTAATGATGCTGAAAATTCAGCTTTGATCACAGGATATAAATTACACTTTACTATATATTCACATAGAAAACAGTTATTTTACATTGAAATAATATTTCAAAATTTTTAATGTATTTTTGAGCAAATAAATGTAGCCTTGGTGTGCATAAAAGCATTAAATCTTACCAACCACAAACTTTTGAATGGTAGTGTAAATAGATGCAACAAACCTGAGTATTCAAAGTATACAGAAGTTTGGATTTATTAATAAAAGTCAGCGCTTTTTATCTTTTTATTTTTATAAAAGAGAAACATGCAATCTATTAAAGCACTTCCCCCACAGCAGATAATTTCATCACTGTATTATTCACTGCAATTTATAATTAACTTTTTTTCTGAAATAATTTATTTCTTAAATTAGATCACTGTATCTTTAAGGAGAAGATGAGATCCTCACGTAAGGTGTCTGTATTTCACAATACTGTCATGTAAAGCATCAAAAATCACGTGTAAACGTCACGTGTAAATCTTCTAGATCGGTGTGTGTTTGTGAAATTTGTGTTACTAGACGAGCCATCTGCTAATTTGAAACGAGTCTCGTTAGACCCTCAGCAATCTGGCTGGCAAACATGGAGTCACACACACACACACACACACACACACACACACACACACACACACACACACACACACACACACACACACACACACTCAAACATTTAGATTCCTAAAAGAAGACTTTAATTGCACACTTTTTTGCTCCCCAAGGCTGCATTTGTTTGCCCAAAAATACCATAAAAACAGCAAAATTGTGAAATATTATTACAATTTAAAATACCTGTTTTGTATGTGAATATATAGTAAAGTGTAATTTATTCCTGTGATCAAAGCTGAATTTTCAGCATCATTACTCCAGTCTTCAGTGTCACATGATCCTTCAGAAATCATTCTAATATGATGATTTGCTGCTCAAGAAACATTTATGATTTTTATCAAACAATTATTACCAATCACAATGCAACCAATCAGAATGCATTGTGCTTTTCAGAAGGAGGGGCTTCATAGAGACAGGAACTAAACAAAGCGTTACTGACAGACTGAGAAGAGAGGAGCTGCAACAATGGAGAATGAAAGTATGAAAACCTGTTCTAGTAAAGCCCCAAACAACATCAAGACTTTGTAAAAGGGCATAATATGGCTTCTTAAATGGGAAAGTTAGCAAAATGTTCTTAGAACATATTTTTGTTAGCTGTGTAATCAACGTTTTAATGTGTAACCGAACAGAATCGTGGCCGATCATGAACCCTGACAGATATAAAACCCAGCAGGAGCTTCTGAACATGGAGGACTGCAGCAGGAGGCCGAGTGAACCTCAAACTAGACCGTGCTTGTCTTGTGTTCGTAAAAATAGACTCCATTAGGATTTGATTTACAAAGACCCTTGAACCAACTCTCTAAATCATTATGCTGCTCAACACACACACACACACACACACACACACACACCTCATCCAGGAAATGCGGTCCTGCCAAAACTCATAGATGATGTAGCAGCTCTTCTCAGGAAGCTTCTGGATGGACACACTGAACGAGAGACAGAGAGAGATTATTTCATATGTCAGTTTTTACAGGGTTAATATTCTCTTGGAACATGATTATATTACGGTTCATACAGTATCTTGATGGTAACTTCATAAAATGAATGTGTTTTTCTCACTGTAGGTTGTCGTTCTGATTGGCGGTGGTGTCGGCGTAGCTCTTCAGAGCCTTCTGGAACTCCTCGAGATCGTTCTCCGTCACGCTCATCTGTCTCTGCACCAGCAGAATGTTCTAGAGAAGGAAACACAGCGATCAAACTAATGCCAGCTTCTGTTTTCATGCAGAGCAAGTGAGTGTTTCTGCTGAACATCTGTGCATGATGTAAAACCTGTCATTATTCATTCTCCCGCATACACTTGAGTATAATAAAATGATTTAAAATCATTGAAAGTGCTGATATTGTCCCTTGTGAAAAAGAAGTGCATGTATATATATAAAACTGTGCTTGCAGATAATATAATTTAATGAAATAAAAGGCCACCTAAGAGAGTTCACTTTCATGATTGTTTCTTAACACACTTTTAAAAAGTGCACTTTGTAATAATGTCAAATTAAGTTTCACTTTAAAGAACATTTTAAATCCTTATGATTTAATCTTTGGCATGCTTTACAGAAGTACACTTAATTTAAAGTGTGTTGACTAACATACTAAAGCACGGGTGAAGTACTTGATTATAATTCTAATAACTCTAGTGTGTTATTTGATATTACATCTACAGTAAATATATTTTAAATGTACTAAATTGCAACTTCATCACAAATGTGTAATTAATTACAAATATATTTAATTACATGACATACAAGTTTCAATAGACATTAAATTATGTTTTAATGGTAACACTTTAGTATAGGGAACATGTATTCACTATTAACTATGACTTTTCCATCAATAAACTCCTAATTTACTGCTTATTAATAGTTAGTAAGTTAGTTGTTAAGTTTAGGTATTGGTAGGATTAAGAATGTAGAATAAGGTCATGCAGAATAAATAATTAATTAATTATTAATAAACAGCCTATATTCTAGTAATATGCATGCTAATAAGCAACTAGTTAAAATACCCTAGTGTTACCGTTTTAGTTTAAGTGCATTCAGCAGAACACTTTATTTCAAATATAATAGAAGTAAATATGAAATTAAATATGAAGATGCATTTAAGTCTTGCACAACAAAGTTCAGCTAATTGCATTTAATATAAATGCAATAATATTTGATTCCAATTAACATGCAAAACATGTATATTCTTTTACAGTATATTATTTCTGTCATAAGTACTTCTTTTTCACAAAGGGTCGAGCTTATAAAAGGCACACAAAAGATCCATAAAGGCTATTGTGCAGCGAATCAGACCGCAACGACTTCATCAGAAATGTGAAAAAAGACAAAAAAATTCCAAATCAATGCTATAAAATCAGAAGATCCTGTCATGTGTGGAGCCAGACTAACTAACTCCTCCATAGCAACAGGAGAAAGAACCATTAACATGTCAATGTTTAGGCATTTTAACCAAGACAAATGGGTTCGGAGATGGCACACTGTGAGTCACGGGGAAATTCATGAGTTGATACGGTAAATGCTTCTGAAGCGTGGATCGGAGAACTCACTGATTTGTATGTGCTGGCCAGTGTATCTTCTTTCAGTGGCTCCAACTTTGGACTCTAGAAATGAAAAGCAAACCAAAATCTCAATATACATGCTGAAAACATAAAGATTATTCTGTGTGAATGGACATTTAGATGCATTCACCTGACACTCCAGTTTGTCGATGAGCTGCTGCAGTCTGTTGATCTGAGAGCACCAGTGCTCATCTGTATCTACGGTAACGCCTGAGACGCAACACACACCAACACTCAGTACACAACTCCACTCCATTCAGCTTTATAATTACACTATTGTCTTTTGAAATCTGTGTGTGTGTGTGTGTTACCAGTAGTGAGAATGCCCGAGTACGGATCAGTAGGTGACAAACACATGTTCTTCTGCACTCGACGGCCACATCTTCTGTTGTTCTTCTGTATGATCAGATGATCCGGGACTTTAACTTCAACCCTACAGAGAAAAAGAGCATGTTCTGCATCATAGGAATGTATGAATATTTTTGCGCTTACAATTATGTTATATCTTGTTTTTCAGTAGTGCTTAAAACTAGATGCATTCACTTGGTGTTGTTTTCAGTGAATATCCAGCAGAAGGCATTTTGATAAAATAGATTTTGATTTGATAAAGCATAGCTGCAAGAATACGGCATCTGTACGTCTGCGTTTACTGCCAATAGTTGATGAGCATAAGCGAATATCATTGAATGCAAATAACCTTGTCAATGTTGTAACCCTGCTGACGTCACCCACATATGTTCACATGAGTCAGAAGTCTTTCTTAAGGCTGTTGTTGACCCACTTCTGTTCATCATCAGCACGATCATGTGCACTGATGTAACAGACCACAGACTCAAAAACGTGTGGAAAAAGCTAGAGATTTCTGAAAAAGCCAGAGATTTCTGAACAGGCTAAGTTTCAGCTAGAGATCATATGCATATGTATTGATTTTCAGTATGAAACTGAAGCTTTGAGAACTCTTGTGCGGCACTGATTATTCACGACATAAGCTGCGTATCGAGAACAGAACAGAGATAGAGCCAAACACAATTACAAAATGTGTTACTTTCATTATTTAAACATAACAAAAGTCATTTCTACAAAACAAATTATCTTGAGAAAATGTAATGGTAATGCATCAAGATAACTTACAAATATTACATAACTTTAGACTAGCTTTACTATTTATACATTGGACTGGATGACAGGCCTGATATAGTGCTGGGTGCAGTGACATACTTGCACCAGTAGGTGGCGACAAGTGACTGCATTACTGAATGTTGAATTAACAGTCTAATTCAGTCAACCGATTTGCTCAACAACACTGAAACGTTCGACTGAATTATTCAGAAAAGAAACAAGTCTTTATGAGTGAGTCACTGAATCATTCATTCACCCGAATTGTTCAAAAATGCTGATTCATTCAGGAACTTAAAAACGCTATGGTTCAGCTGTGGTTTTGTTTGGAAATATTGTCGTTAACGAAGCGAAAACAGACCTAACTTGTAATATAATGTCTTAAATGTAAGTCACTTAATATGAACAGAGACGTTTACAGCACCAAACACAATTACAAAGTGTATTATTCTCATTATTTAAATATCACAAAAGTTATTTCTACAAAACAAATTATCTTGAGAAAATGTAATGGTAATGCATCAAGATAACGCACGAATATTACATAAATTTAGACTAGGTTTACTATTTATACATTGGGATGGACAAAAGGCCTGATATAGTGCTGGGTGCAGTTACATAGTTACACCAGTAGGTGGCGACAAGTGACTGCATAACTGAATGTTGAATTAATAATTTAAATGATTCACTCAAAAACACTGAAACATTCAGTAACAAATTGTCTTTATGAGTGAGTCATTGAATCATTCACTCAACCAATTCTTTCAACAATGACTGAATCATTCAGAAAAGAAACAAGTCTTTATGAGTGAGTCACTGAATCATTCATTCAACCAAATTATTCAAAAATGCTGATTCATTCAAGAATAAAAAAATGCTATGGTTCAGTTGTGGTTTTGTTTGGAACTATTGTTGTTAGTGGAGCAAAAACAGACATAACCTGTAATATTATGTCTAAAATGTAAGTCAATAAATATTAACTTGTAATTGAATTTGGTGCTGTAAACAGAGACATCCACAGCACCAAACACAATTAAAAAATGTATTATTCTCATTATTTAAACATAACAAAAGTCATTTCTACAAAACAAATTATCTTGATAAAACGTAATAGTAATGCATCAAGATTAAGAATAAAAAACAAAAACACAAAAATACATAAAAAACTTACACTTAGACTTAGCTTTACTATTTATACAGCGGACTGGACAAAAGGCCTGATATAATGCTGGGTGCAGTAACATAGTTACATCAGTAGGTGGCGACAAGTGACTGCATTACTGAATGTTGAAAAGCCTAATTCATTCAACTGATTCGCTCAACAACACTGAAAATTTCAGTAACAAGATCGCTGCTTCCGAAATCGCATACTGAGCAGGTACTTCATTTGAATTTGAACTTCGTGACCGTTAAAAAAGTACGATCTATATAGTATCTATATAGAATGTAATCCGGACATAGTACATTATCACGTGACCTACCAGCGCCAGTTACATCACCTCCATTGATAAATCCTCTCCCTTGGCCTCACGGGATAGTAAAACTGTCCATCGAATGCGAACTTCAGAATCTCGCTGGAAGTAGTAGTAGTCATCCAAGGACTTTTCGACTACTGTTTTTTGAATACTATGAATTCGGACATACTACTCTGCTGGCGTACTGTTTTTCGCATACTATATAGTAGAGAAGTATTCAATTTTGGACACAGCTATTGTCTTTATGAGTGAGTCACTGAATCATTCATTCAACCAATTCTTTAAAAAAACGACTGAATCATTCAGAAATGAAATAAAAAATATGAGTGAGTCACTGAATCATTCACTCAGCCAAATTGTTCAAAAACGCTGATTCATTCGGGAATGAATGGTTTCATTTGGAACTATTGTCGTTAGTTCCGTTAGTTCGTTATAACTTGTAATATGTCCAACATGTAAGTCACTTAATATTAACTTATTGTTTATTGAACTATTGTATAAAAGCAATATCATACTCACAATTATGCTGTAGTGTAAATAGCATTTAGCTTTTTTTAAACCTGTAAATAGCCACATATCATGCACAATTTGCTGTGTTATATACACTGTATTGCCAAAAGTTTTGGGATGCCTTTACGTGCACATGAACTATAATGACATCCCATTCTTAATCCATAGGGTTTAATATGGAGTTGGCCCACCATTTGCAGCTATAACAGCTTCAACTCTTCTGGGAAGGCTTTCCACAAGGTTTAGGAGTGTGTTTATTTTTGACCATTCTTCTAGAAGCACATTTGTGAGGTCAGGCAGTGATGTTGAAGGCCTGGCTTGCTGTCTCCGCTCTAATTAATCCCAAAGGTGTTGAGGTCAAGACTCTGTGCAGACCAGTCAAGTTCTTCCACACCAAACTCACTCATCCATGTCTTTATGGATCTTGCTTTGTGCACTGGTGCACAGTCATGTTGGAACAGGAAGGGGCCATCCCCAAACTGTTCCCACGAAGTTGGGAGCATGAAATTGTCCAAAATGTCTTGGTATGCTGAAGCATTAAGAGTTCCTTTCACTGGAACTAAGGGTCCAAGCCTAACGCCTGAAAAACAACCTCACACCATAATCCCCCTCCACCAAACTTTACACTTGGCACAATGCAGTCAAGCAAATACCGTTCTCCTGGCAACCGCCAAACCCAGACTGGTCCATCGGATTGCCAGACAGGGAAGCGTGATTGGTCACTCCAGAGAACACGTCTCCACTGCTCTAGAGTCCAGTGACGGCGTGTTTTACACCACTGCATCTGATGCTTTGCATTGCACTTGGTGATGTAAGGCTTGGATGCAGCTGCTCGGCCATGGAAACCCATTCCATGAAGATATGTTCTGACGCACTGTTCTTGAGCTAATCTGAAGGCCACATGAAGTCTGGAGGTCTGTAGCTATTGACTCTGCAGGAAGTTGGCGACTTCTGCGCACTGTGCGCCTCAGCATGCACTGACCCCGCTCCGTGATTTTACGTGGCTGTTGTTCCCAATTGCTTCCACTTTGTTATGATCCACTAACAGTTGACCGTGGAATATTTAGTAGTGAGGAAATTTCACGAATGGACTTATTGCACAGGTGGCAACCTATCACGGTACCACGCTTGAATTCACTGAGAGTGACCCATTCTTTCACAAATGTTTGTAGAAGCAGTCTGCATGCCTAGGTGCTTGATTTTATACACCTGTGGCCATGGAAGTGATTGGAACTCCTGAAGTCAATGATTTGGAGGGGTGTCCCAATACTTTTGGCAATATAGTGTATATACTGGTAATGCTGGTTAGCATGGTCAAGTTATAACTGCTCTGCATGTTTATGACTTTTTATAAAATGTGTTTGTAAGAAATGACACAATGAATAAGTGAAGTAAGGATCTGAAGTTCAGCTTAGCAAGTCAAAAATCAGAAGAAACATCTGTCACCATTATTGGTTGCAATTGTGCAACCTTGAGGCTATAACAGGATTGAAATGATTCTGACGTTCACCAGAACTACGAGAAACTCCGCTTTCATTGTGTTTCTGGGCTTCCGCTGAACTCTACAGGCAGTCGTGTTATGAAATCGTTTCTGTTTGACAAATGGGAATTACAGTCAGAGAGTTATAGCAGAAGAAATGTTCTTTCGCTTATTGAGCTATTAGTAGCAAATAAAACATATGCAAACATTTTCCTGTTGTTCCGTCACATTAGAGCTCCTCTGAGAATTCCGGCATGTTTCTGTGACAGCTGCTTTGAGAGGAAGAAAATTCCCCATGGATAAACAAGACAAATGTGCTTCATCATGAAGAATACATTACAATTTTTTCTGCAGCACTCTGTTTATCTGCTCTCTGTGTTTCTCCCTCTTTCTCTCGCTCTCACAGATATGAAATGCTGAGACAGGTGAACGTCCCTCAGCGAGCAGAGACTACAGCCTCATGAAAACACTGGATCTGCAGTGATTCTGTGCCGCACCTTTGGCTCGCAGAACCATCTTTATATCAGGAACTATTTTTAGGTTCTACTTTTAGGTTCCTATGATGCCACAGTTCTTATGATGTCTAAAGACGTACGTAAGACATGATGCTTATATAAGCAAATCAATTACTACATTTTAATTGGATTTGAACTGGTGTTGAAAATAGAATACAGAACTGCAAATCAAATTTGTATGTAATAAAGTAGAATTATTCTCTATATCTGAACTCCCTGAAACGCCTCCATTGTAGTCTTGAGTTTTCTTCCGGGAATGAACACGTCACAATATTCCTCATTTAAATAATTCATATGCAAAATAAAGGGGCGGGGCCTGGTTGAGTTTGTTGAAACTGGCGGTTATGGTAAGGGGCGGGACATTTCCCAAACACACTCAAAGCGCTTGACCAATCACAACACATTACTCCAGCTGACCAATCAGAGCACATTGTGCTTTTCAGAAGGAGGGGCTTCATAGAGACAGGAAGTAAACAGAGTGTTACCAAAGAGCTTAGAACCCAAGAGGCGACACTTTGATATTTTTTGGGTAACAGCCACTAGATGGCGCTCCGGTAGCACGGCCGCCATTATGGGGTGAAAATACTAACTGGACCATTGAATCCTTCACATTTTACGCACCCAAAATTTCACTTTATTGAGTATTTCCATTTTATTCAACTTTACACATTTATTAATAGTAAATTAATAATTAATAAATTTAAGATCATCATGTTTGCAGCGAATAATATATTTCAGACCTAGTGGAGTAATAATAATAATAACTAGGTCTGAATTGAAATATATATATTGTAGGTTTTAATGGATCACGTTACAAACATAATGATCTTATAATACATGATGCATTGCTGTTTCCGTTATTGCATAATTCACACTTTTGGACACTTTTGCTTTAACGGACATTAGACAACACTGCAAAATAAAGCTGTTATATTCATATATTTATTGTCCAACATTCCCAATTTTTCTGATGCATGTCCTTAATTTAATTTCATATGTTGTAACTAGTGGACTGCCGACTCGCTTTCACCCCAAAATGGCAGAAACGCAGGGCCGCTGCTGGGCGCCGGTGTTTCAATGGAACATTCTATTGAGTGTCGCTTAATTTGTTACTGTATATTCTTTGGCGTTACTGACAGACTGGAAAGAGAGGAGCTGCAACAAATAATGAATCCCAATATATGAAAACCTGTTCTAGTAGAGCGCAAAAACAACATTAAGAGGTTCTCATCTGAACTGTAAAAGGGATCTCCTAAGGTGCCACTGGAACTCCTTTCTGGAACCTTTATTTATAAGGCGTGAAAGGCAGAAAAAAGTGTTGTGCTTACAGTGTTCGTGTGTGTGTATAACTCACGGAGAGGTGCTACTTTGTGCCTCCACAGCCTCCATAGCACACTGCAGAGACATCTGGAGCGACAGCAGCTGACTAGACGTCTCTCTCAACATGAAACGGGTCACAAACTGCCCCAGAACCGACGAACCCTGGTACTCCTGCAGAAGAACACTTAATTAACACTTAAGAACTTAACCTGCTGCATCAGTCATTGAGGTAAATGTCATTTAAGGCCTTCAGTATTTAAAATCCTGCAGTATTATCAATGCAGAAAATATCATGACAAACACGATTAAGCTGCTGCTGATGGAGGACACCGTCCACTGCATCAATGAAACATCTTGATATGTAACGACCGGTCTGAAAACAAAATTAAGGGCCACTTTATCCTGCTCTAACAGAGATCAGCCGTGTGTCGGATGCAATTACTGCCCTCGACGCAGTATAAGAGATAATCAGAGAAACGTAAAGATCAGTGCCAGCAGACAGAGATAGTGAAGTGGATGATTTCTGAGTGTTTGCACTTTCTTGGTCTGAAAACACTGAACTTAAGTCATACCATAAACAAAATATTAAACCAAAGTAAATAGAATATTTCAAATTTTGTAATTTTTAGTCATTTTGTTATGTGTTTTTGTCTTTTTTATTTGTTTAGGTTTTTAAAAAATATATTATAATTTAGGTTTATTTTTATTTTAGTTTTAATTTATTTCCAGTTAGTCATTTTAGTGCCTCAATCTATTTCAGTTAGTTGCAAAATTTTCATTTAGTTTACGTTTTTCATCAAATTTTTATATTTTATTCATTCTATCGTAGTGCAGCTTTATTTCAGTAAATTTTTTATTTAACAATGATAACCCTGGATATAATATGACCTTATTTGAATCCTACCCTGCTAACAAAAATATATTCAATGAACGTTTTGCAAGCGTTCCCATTATGTTGTAAAAAACGTTATTTCTGAATATTTTCTGAAGGTTCAAAATGTCCAGTTTTTAAATGTTTTAAAAACATTTTGGAACATTACATTTTATCATTATGCAAACATTATAGAATGTTACTTTTGAATGTTCTCTGAATGTTCTGAAACAAGTAGTAACATTTAAAAAACGTTAGAGGAACATTCAACTAAAATGTTTTTTTAAAATGTTTAAGTAACGTTTCTGTGATAATGTTTTGAAAAAGTTATTAAAGTCCAGATAACTTTGAACAAACATTCTATTAACGTTACTGGAAGAACGTTTGCTCATAACTTTGAGAGAACCTTGCCAAAACGTTCTGAGAACGCTCCATGTTTACCTCCTTCGTCTTGTCCATCGCCTTCAGGACGGCGACATTGAGTTTCTCCAGCGCTGACAGAACATCCAGATATTCTCCGAGATGCTGAGAAAAGTAATCTGAAAAGAGAAAGAGGATGAGTTACAGTTCAGAAACAAAACATGAGTCATATTCTTTCTCTGGTGGATTTTTTAACTGTGCATTTATGCATGTTTACTGAGTTTGTGTCATTTTCATTGTCAATTTAAACTGAAAACAGCGAGGAAGAGAGAGAGAGAGAAAGAATTATAGGCCAAAAACAAAATTTGTTATATGGATACAGAGTCATTTACCACATACGAAACTGAGAAGTCGGAGGAAATGATGTCTGAAATGATCAAGCTTTATAGTTTGTTTTTATCACCAGATTGTCCTCCATCACACACACACACACACACACACACTTGAAGGTGTAGATTAAAAGCTGCAATGCTCGTAAACAGGCGACTGTGGCTCTTCAGCGCTGCTGTCGATATCAGCTTTTGTAAATGAGCCAATGAATTATGTAGCTACGCTGTTCGGAGGACAGGAAGGTTTTCAGATCATTATTTGTCGTCCAATACGACCATCTTTACTCTCTGAACTCAGAGCACAGAAGATTCAGGATGTGTTTCATGTATTTACAATCAGCACAGTTTTATAGCAGCCTTGGTGCTTTTTCCTATTCAGTTTTTCCACGGGGATCTCAGAAAATTCTGTAATAAACACTTTTAAGCCATTAAAAGGCCACTAAATCCGGCAGCAAAAAAAAAGATAATTACTATTTTTAATATTAAAAAAAAAAAATCTTTTTGTGGAGAAAATGCAATGAAATAAAATGGGATTTTTATATCCAGAACTGATTGTTGTGCTCTATTATGACTGCCGTTTCATAATTTTATTGACATTACAGACCCCTTGGTTGCATAAGGTTTTGCATTGGAAACTAGCTAAACTAATTTACTTAAAATTAATTACTCTCATTTAAGTTGTGGCAGCCTTGCATTAATCTGATGAAGACCTTTTCCATTGCGCATAGCTAATATTGCTCAAAATGCATGGATGCACACTTCAAAAATCCACCAGACAATGAATAGCACCTTTGAAATAGTATACTGATTTCAACAAATCTTAATCTTGCAAAGACGAATAATATGCAAAACAGGGTGACATGGCAAATGTTCGGATTCTCAGTATAGCTATTTAATTAAAAGAAGCCTTAATTCAATCAAATTAAACAAAATATGACCTTGCAAGGAAATAACAAACCACTAATAAATTCTTAAAGGCAGAAAATGTGAAATGTTTGAAGAACCCAAGTTTCCTCCAGGTACATTTCTTTTTTAATTACTGCCACTTGAAACACTCCATTCTTTATTTTCTTTCCAGTATGATCATTTAAAAGAATTATCCACACCTACCTGATAGTTTGTCTGTATCGAGGTTACTGGAAAGGGAAGAGGAGAGAGAATAAAATGCGTCAGAAGAAAAAAAGCCTTAATTGAATTGGAGAAGAGTCAAGGATTTGAAAGTGGTGTCATTAGCGAGGAGGATGTGTGGGCCGTCCACAGCTTCGCCAGAATTTTAAAGTGTAAACAGTCCAATTATGTTTCGTTCTGTTAACGTCGCAGGGCTGAGGTGATATTTCTCAGCAGATGGTAACTTTGCCGAGATAATGATCTTGCTAATGGGGTAAAACCAGTACAACAGAAAAATCCTATACTTAAACACTTTATGACTTTTACAAACTCAGATTTGTGCTAAAATGATTGAATCCAATGTGATAAATTATGTGCAAACAGCGTCTCTCTATACCACTGACCCACAAAAATAAATAAATAATGAAGCAAAGAGCAACCACAATATTTTTCACACTGTTTTTGCACAGCGTAAACTGTCTGTATAATATTTATATTACGTGCATGTTGTGTAAACTCTATTGTATAGCATAGTCTATTTTCTAATTTTACTTTAAAATAAAAACATTAATTTTCTAATGTGTATTGCAAACTTTTGATTTCTGCTATCAAATATAATATAATATAATATAATATAATATAATATAATATAATATAATATAATATAATATAATATAATATAATATAATATAATATAATATAATATAATATAATATAATATAATAATAGGTTAGCATCCCCCTGCAGCGGTTTGGCGAGTGTATAATATAATATAATATAATATAATATAATATAATATAATATAATATAATATAATATAATATAATATAATATAATATAATATAATATAGTTGAGATATGAGATACAAAACTATCCTGACCCTAAAATTAAAGATGTAGATAATCTCCATGAGTTACTAGTATGGAGGAAACATGCCAAAGAATAAAGCATTGCACAATCACACCATCCCACACCTTTTGGATTGTGCATTTTCATGCTGAACTCCACATTCATATTCTTATGCCGACTGAATACAAATCTAAATACCCCAGTGCATGTTGTCACATTAAATTGCCATCGCAGCCAAAACACAATTATGAACACTGTGTAGTCTCAGGCTCCATAATTGGCTGAATTTGCTTTGAGTGCTCCCTGATAGCATTAATGGACTTTTAATATTTCGCTGAGAATGAGGGATGGAGAAAAAAAAAAAGCAAAAGGAGAAAAGGGACTAGTTGAATGAATTGGGTAATTAAATTGGATTGACAAGCGTATCCAAACTGGTGTCTATTAACATACTACTATCCAGAGACTAATGCTGTGTTCACGATTACACATTATCAGCCTGATTTTGGCACAATCTGTTTGATATAGAGTGGTGTGGTGATTCGTAAATGACAATGGGCATAGGGACACAAGAATCTATGGAAGGCCATCAGGGTCAAAAAGTGATCACATGTTTTGGCCCTAATGGCCTTCCATAAGAAAAGAATCAATCGTTTTATCTTGTACAGTGTGACATGGTGGACGACAACCAATGCTGTGTCTGTGATACATCACACATGTCTTTGAAGATGGCAAGCGATGATTGGCCGGGAAGCAACATGTAGTCCACGACAAGAATTTAAGAGTCAAAATCGCATAATCTGACACAGTGACTATCGTAATAGACAAAAATATTGTGTAGTCTGAACCCGGCATAAAACATTTGATCTTATTTGATACATGCCAATGGAACAGGCCACTTTACTGACTGTAAACTAGGGATGCACGATATTGGTATCGGCCGATATATGTTCACTATTAATGTTATCGTTATCGGCCCGTTAAGAAAATTTGGCCGATATATTAAAGCTGATAAATAATGGATTATTTCCTTCAGCTGAGACACTTCAGATGTGCACTGTTCACAATGATGGTTTTGAATTGCTTGAAATATGATTGAAATCACTTCAAATCTGTCATATAAGCTACATAATATTATAATAATTGTGTGCTTGGGACATGGCTTATAATGGTGAAACTTTTGTTTTTGTAATCAGGCTCTAAAAAAATTATATAAAAATTTGGATTTAGATTTATCAGCCAATATATCGGTTATTGACTTTTAAATATAAAAAATTATCGGTTATCGGTATCGGCCAAAATTTTCATATCGGTGCATCTCTAATGTAAACTGATTTATTTGGATGGATTTTATCTATCTAGAATTGACTGGATGGTTAAAAGTGTCTCTATATGACAGAATGATGAAAAATAAGAGGGTGATAAAGAATGATAAATTATGTGCAAACAGCGTCTCTCTATACCACTGACCCACAAAAATAAATAAATGATGAAGCAAAGAGCAACCACAATATTTTTCACACTGTTTTTGCACAGCGTAAACTGTCTGTATAATATTTATATTACGTGCATGTTGTGTAAACTCTATTGTATAGCATAGTCTATTTTCTAATTTTACTTTAAAATAAAAACATTAATTTTCTAATGTGTATTGCAAACTTTTGATTTCTGCTATCAAATATAATATAATATAATATAATATAATATAATATAATATAATATAATATAATATAATATAATATAATATAATATAATATAATATAATATAATATAATATAATAATAGGTTAGCATCCCCCTGCAGCGGTTTGGCGAGTGTATAATATAATATAATATAATATAATATAATTAATATAATATAATATAATATAATATAATATAATATAATATAATATAATATAATATAATATAATATAATATAATATAATATAATATAATATAATATAATATAATATAATATAATATAATATAATATAATTTGTTGTTTAGAATAACATGCACTGGTGAATCATTCATAATAGGACCAGAAACATGCAATAATAATGTAGTGTCATTTTTGAAAGTTTCTGAAAGTTTGCATATGTGGCCATTACGATTCACGCCCACTAACACAAATTCCAGCAGGTACATTTATTCATGGCATAAAGAAAAAAATAAGGTCATTTTCCCATTAAATAATTCCCAGGGGTTTGCAAATCAACAGACTGGTTTAACGTCGTAATGAGGACGGGAGCTGCTTAAAAAGAATTTGCATGCAGCAGACCTATTTTAGACTCTAACTTGACTAGACTAAATTACTACAGGCTTCTGAATACAGTAATTACCCAGTGACCATTCTGATTGATTGCAGAAAATCTAAGCTTGGAACTTTGCGGTTCTTTGTGTGTGTGTGTGTGTGTGTGTGCGTCGTAGCTCTGCAGTGCGGTTCTTTGTGAAGTCAAATTTGCAGCTTTGTTCTGTCGATGCCTTGGCTTCCTGGAACTCAGTTCTCAACGCTTTGATTCATACACGCCACCTCGGGTAATACTTTGATCCTCCTGCGCGTGAACGTTCGAATGCTTGTTCGTTTTCTTTCCAGATGCTTCAAAAGCTATGGCATGTGGTGCAATATAATCACGCTATTCTGAAAAGGCGACTAATTAGAGAACGAAAATGTAAGGTTGCCAAGGATACAGGTCACCTAACTCAAAGGCTAAAGTAAACTAAGGTGGGAGTTCAGTAAGTATGAACTGCGCCTACTGATTGCACGCTCTGTTTACGTTGTTTTAGCTCCTGACTCACCGAAGGAATTATGCAAATCAGATAACGATGCAAAAGGCACAAATAATTAGTGCAAGTCGGTTGTGGAGGAAGCAACAATCAAGTGACTTTAATTTAATGTGACTGTACAGCATCACAAAAACAACTGAATCGATCTTAAAATGCAGAAACGTGCATCTGGATAGATGTGATTATAATGCTCTGCTCTATCATTTAATTATCATTTCATGAATTATTGCTGTCATGATTAATTAAAAATGCAGATGAAGGATTTTTAAATAATATTCTGCTTGCCTTCTATGGGCAGTAATGCAGTAATTAATTATTAATTGCACCAGAAAATAAGTTGCAATATATAATAACACACCTTAATACCAGGTGTAAACAGGGTCTAAGACAGGTTTTTTGCACTGTAATTCTGTGTGCAGTGAGTTTAAGTGAATTTGCTTTGTGTTTGTGATGGCTGAAGTATATACTTTGTTTGCCGTCCATCGATGGAGTAGAACAGCTCCCGCAGCTCGTCGGTTGTGAGAATCCCGTCTGCAAAATAGGCTTTGAACTCCTCGAAGGACAGCTTCCCGTCATCTGCAAGAGGACACAAGATAGAGAATCAGCAAACACATCTGTTGCCAAGCTTCCATCCAAGAATTTTTCTGATGGAAATGCAAATGATCAAGTGTCTTCAAAATCTTTTTCCATTTAACTTCAGTGCATAAATTAAATGTGGATAGAACTCACATAAACCCATTTAGACAGAAAGAGACGGCGGATGGACATGTAAAGCGACCAATCACAGTTTCTTCTGCTTTTATGTGCTGTTTATGGGCAGATTTAACAACAAAAAACTCTGTGTACATTAAAGGGACAGTTCACCCAAAAATGGACACTCTGTCATCAATTACTCACCCTCATGCCGTTCCAAACCCAGAAGACTTTTGTTTATCTTCAGAGCACAAGATATTCTTAATGAAATCTGAGGGATTTCTGTCCCTCCATTGAAAGTCTACACATCCAAAACTCTGACACATGCAAAACGTTCATTAATAAATCCAGATTTCATTAAACAATATCTTCATTTGTGTTCCAAAGATGAAAGAAAGTCTTATGGATTTTATATTCCATTTTTGGGTGAATTATCCCACAATTGCATGTGCATATCTAGTTTATTTCCTACTAAACTGCTCATACAAAACTGAGTCTTTCAAACATTTGATGCCCCAAACCATGCAAACTTTGGAAGTTATTTATTCTTCACTTATCATTCATAATATCAACCTAGTACTGTTTAAATAAGATTTTATTTCCTGATGGCCTGATACAAAACTAAGCACTTTGACTCCCAGATATTGCGACATAGCTTGCAATTTGTGTGCAATACACATCAAACAGTTAGTAAATGGTCCGGAAGCTGAGACAACATCTGAAATGTAGTGTCCTCTGCCCACAGCAACCGTCTGTATTAGGTCAGATGAACACCTGGCAATGCTTTTTACTGACGGCACATGTCGTAGATCAACCTTGATACCTGAACTACCATCTGCTGTTAGTGCATCTGCTCTTATTATTAGCTAAAATGAAGAACGTGTCATCCATCAAGAGTCCAAAGAGAAAAAAGAGGAATATACACAGCAGTATCTGACAGTACTCATTCATGGCTGGATCGCAGCTGACAGATTGTCTAAATCCCTGAGCACGTCGCTGAACATTGGGCTCTCTGACATTTATCAGCCTCCCGAAAGACACGAGAGATTCTTTTAGCCCTCCAGTTGAGCTTTTGTGGTTTGATGACACTTGAGCTTGACGTCAGGGGTGAAGCTTGACTTTCAGAACGTGAATGTAAGTGGAAAACTCTGGTGTAAGATCTAAAAATCATATAAAGCCAACCAGACTAAGAAAAAATGGTATGCAAAAAGGATTTGGGAGAAATACTTGCCATTGCTAAGTCTCTATGATATGCTTAACCCTGTGTGACATATGAAATATAGCAGATACTTGCAATAAAATGCATATAAGTATCAGTCGTCACTCTATAAGACCATTTACAGCAAATACAGGCAATTTACCATAGGAAATACTTGGTTTTTAAAGCTTTTTAAAGAATCATGTGCCGCATGTGCTCACTTGATGAGACAAATTTCTGAGTTTTTTTGTTTAGGAATGATAGGCTTTTGGGTAGACTTGGCCATGTCTGTTTTTTAAATGACCCTGCTATAGCTATCCAAAGGCAAAAGTTCAACATTTTTTGATGACTATTGACCTAGAGAGTCCCGAGAATTGTGCCTCAATGGTTTTATCGAGGTTGAGCCAAAAACCTAGGACTAGTTCCCTAAAGTTGGTTTTTTAAATAATCTCTAATATTTAATGAACGATTTGATGGACAGCGGTGGTCCTAGAGGCAAAGTTGCTCAGAATGAGTAGTTCTACCATGTGGTATGAATGTCATGGGTGTGTGTGAAAAATTGCACGATACACAATCATTTATGCACATGAAAAACTTGAAAGGCGCCCCCAGGCACAGCGAGTTTCGTTCCAATCAGCCTCCGTTAACCTTGTCTGATAGCTGCTCAAAATTCATTGGCCAATGGCAGACATGTTTTTTGAGATACGTTAGTGTCCTCATAGACAGTCATGGCACCTTGGACAAAGACACTGCATGCTAATTTTCAAGTCGATTGGACTAACGGTGAAGTTGTTATAGCCATTTTCATTTTTTTTTTCCTGTTATAGCGCCACCAAGTGGCCAGTCGCCACGTCCTTTTTCATGCAACCACAGAATGAGTTCATACATAGGTGTGCCAAGTTTGGTGAAAATATCTCTTTCCGTTCACGAGTTATAGCCATTTTAGTAAAAGCGGCTCCACACACTTAGAACGTTTTGGTGGCCCTTAGGGATCAAATATTGAAATTTCATCCTTTTTTGATAATTATTGACAATCAGACTCCAGAGAATCTCACTGCACTGGTTTGGTTCCGATCAGGCTAAAAACCTAGGACTAGTTCGCTAAAGTTGGTTTTTTAAATAATCTCTAATATTTAATGAACGATTTGATGGACAGCGGTGGTCCTAGAGACAAAGTTGCTCAGAATGAGGAGTTCTACCATGTGGTATGAATGTCATAGGTGTGTGTGAAAAATTGCACGATACACAATCATTTATGCACATGAAAAACTTGAAAGGCGCCCCCAGGCACAGCGAGTTTCGTTCCAATCAGCCTCCGTTAACCTTGTCTGATAGCTGCTCAAAATTCATTGGCCAATGGCAGACATGTTTTTTGAGATACGTTAGTGTCCTCATAGGCAGTCATGGCACCTCAGACAAAGACACTGCATGCCTATTTTCAAGTCAATCGGACTAACGGTGAAGTTGTTATAGCCATTTTCATGTTTTTTTTCCTGTTATAGCGCCACCAAGTGGCCAGTCGCCACGTCCTTTTTCATGCAACCACAGAATGAGCTCTTACATAGGTGTGCCAAGTTTGGTGAAAATATCTCTTTCCGTTCACGAGTTATAGCCATTTTAGTAAAAGCGGCTCCACACACTTAGAACGTTTTGGTGGCCCTTAGGGATCAAATATTGAAATTTCATCCTTTTTTGATAATTACTGACAATCAGACTCCAGAGAATCTCACTGCACTGGTTTGGTTCCGATCAGGCCAAAATCCTAGGACTAGTTCGCAAAAGTTGGTTTTTCAAGAAATCCAAAATGCATGAAAATTTACTCGAAAAGGATTCCAACTATATAAGACACTTGAGCCTACTTCTAACGGTTCAGAAGTTATGAGCGAATTCGTACTTTTCACCGCTGTAGCGCCCCAGTCAGACCGATCGGGCCGAGCCTTGGTGACATTGTCTGCCTGATCACTTTTAGGGGAGAATGCTGATCCTTGGACATTTTAACAATTACAATATGGTTTCAGCGCTACGTGCTTGAACCCCTAAATATATTGAAATATAAAGCCTCTGATAACTTTTATATTGGAACAGAGAAAAGTTTCAAGCATAAATCAAAGAGAGACAGCAAAGAGAAGCAGTCTGTCTCCAGGGCCAGAGATCAGATGAGAACGACAGTTCAATCCTCTTTGAGAAAGAATACCCTGAGAATGAAAGTAAAATACATCTCATTCATAAAGCACACATCATTCTGATCTAGACATCAACTACTGATGAGTCAAAAGAACATAATTAAACTGATACTGTCAAAATGGTGACGCACACACAGGTTCATATTTATACTTGAAATAAAATTCATGCACACATCAACAAGACTTCTTCAAATAACCATCTGATCCACAAATATGCAATTTCACTACAATACATGAAAGAGCTTTGAATGTTTTTAAGTTAAAAACATTTTTGTGGCCAAATGGATACTTAATTACACAGGAGGCTCAAAGTGACAGTGGACATATTCAGCACAGTAGAAAACTCTCCAACGGCTCCAATTAATTCAAGAGCAAATTTTACGGCCATCTGGGTTCAGTCTCTTCACAACAGACGGTCAGATCTCCGCTCAGCTTCGCTTCAGAGCCAAACAGTGGCACCTTCTTCATTCTGTCTTTAGGTAATTAAAATACACGCTAGCCAGCCAATGATGCACTTAAGAAGAAAATAAAGATAATTTATATCTTGACCAGAAATGTAATTATGTTGGAAGAAACATCAGCACTTTGAGAACTTACAGTTACAGTATCAGCGGGTTTGTTAGTAGTTAGTAAGGTAGTTATTAAGTTTATGTATTAAGGGATTTACAATATAGTCATGCAGACTAAGGCATTAATATGTGCTTTACAAGTATTAATAAACAGCCAATATCCTAGTAATATGCATGATAATAAGCAACTAGTTAATAGTGAGAATTAGACACTAAACTTGCATTCATTCATTTCATCTATGAAGTTAAATATGTTTGCACTATATGCAATGTTACACAAATTAATACTTTTATTCACCAAGGATTTATTGGTGCAAAGTGATGGAAAGTGATGGTAAAACATTCAAAATGGTACAAAAGATGCTATTTCAAACAAATGCTGTTCTTTTGAAATTTCTATTCATCAAATAATCCTAAAAATAATAGTATAAATATAACGCTGATTGGAGTAATGGTGATTCATTTGGAAAATTCAGCTTTGATCACAGGAATAAATTACAATTACATTTTACAATATATTCACTTAGAAATCAGCTATTTTAAATTGTAATAATATTTCACAATATTACTGTATTTTACTGTATTTTTTGATCAAATTAATGTAGCCCTGGTGAGCAAAAGAGACTTCTTTCAAAAACATTAAAAAATCTTACTCCAAATATTTGCACAGTATATTGCAAAAATGCAATTTATGAAATGATATTAAAAACATTTGTCGATGATGTTATGATGAACATTCCAGAGTAAAGTGTGCTTGTTTGGAGTGATATTTATAAAACATCCATTTTTTTTTTATATATATTTTTTAAAATCAATTTAAGCATGACAGTTGAGAACTTTATGGCCTGAACGTATCTTGCATCATTGATTTTGGTCATCTATGTATTGTGAACATTTGTTTTGTTTTTTTGCCAAACATCACCTGACATTTCTAGGTCAAAGTTTAATTGAGAGTGATATGTGAAGTCCAGTAAGAGCTCCAATCTGCTGCAGACAGCAAGATAGCAGCTCTTGTGGTTAATGGAGGCACGGAGAGAACAGTTCGGCTCTCAGGAGACTTTTATCTACTCTGCTGCTCTGCTTTATTTAGTCTCAAAACTAATGTGCCGTTCTGTGTTGTTGTCTAGGGATCAACAGACTCTAATGCGTCTTCCTAAGCGTTCCCCACCCATTCCATGCTGTGCTTCAAAAACATTTCCTTTAGCAAGGGTGGAGCAATGTGACAGAACCTCATCTGGTACAGTTACTTCAGGGATTTATTCTGTTAAAGCCTGATTTGTTTTCCCTCATACACACATCCGCACTTCAAAAATGTATGGGGTTTAGGTATTTTAAAAACATTTAATAACATTTAAAAACACTGACATGCACTGACATGCAGGGTTGTTTCACTAACGGAATTATGCAAATCCTTGCACAAACATCCATAAACTTGCAAGGGGAAATTGCGGCATTGCAAAGAGATGCAATAGTTTAGTAAATTTGCCCTCAATATCTTAACACTAAAAAAATCAAGCACATCAATCCAGTTCTAAATTAACCACGAAAATGGTTGCTAGAATGTTGCAAATGTGTTCTGAAGGGTTGCTAGAATGTTGCAAATGTGTTCTGAAGGGTTGCTAGAATGTTGCAAGTGTGTTCTGAATGGTTGGTAGAATGTTGCAAATGTGTTCCAAATAGATGCTAGAATGTTGCAAGTGTGTTCTGAATGGTTGCTAGAATGTTGCAAGTGTGTTCTGAATGGTTGCTAGAATGTTGCAAGTGTGTTCTGAATGGTTGCAAATGTGTTCCAAATAGATGCTAGAATGTTGCAAGTGTGTTCCGAATGGTTACTAGAATGTTGCAAGTGTGTTCCGAATAGTTGCTAGAATGTTGCAAGTGTGTTCTGAATGGTTGCTAGAATGTTGCAAATGTGTTCCAAATGGTTGCTAGAATGTTGCAAGTGTGTTCCGAATTGTTGCTAGAATGTTGCAAATGTGTTCTGAATGGTTGCTAGAATGTTGTTAGAATGTTCTGAATGGTTGCTAGAATGTTGTTCAATTGTTCCAAATGATTGCTATATCAGTGCATCAGAATTAAATATTTCCACTCTGGCAGATTAGCTCTCCATGGCCTGGAGGTGTTTAGTGGGTGAATATACCTTAAAAAGAGCAAAACTATTCTGTCAAATGTCACAGGTGTTCATCAGGGACCGACCCAGCAGTCCATCTAGAACCTGCCCTTCAGCTTTAGTGCCTCAGTAGCAGACAAACGTCTCTCGTGCCTACGTTTGTCCCTCGCTGTAAGGATCCAAAATAATGGCCAACAGTTTCTTTCAGGCTAAAACGTATATCACATCTCACCGCTGTCACAATGGGAGAAATGGCTGAATGTCAGTGTGAGGAAGAATTTCTGAGACATTCATTCTGGATGATGGAGATCTAACAAAATGAAACTGAGAAAATGATGATTCATGCATCTCTGCATGAACACGAGCTCAAAAGAGCATGCTCAAATATGCAGCAGGTGGTCAAACTTATTTAAATGCATTCATTGCAAATGTACAAAAATGATGAAGTCCAAGAGCAAGAAATTTAAATAGTTTATGAGCAGTTTGGATGCAGAATTATTCATGTATGAGTGACACAATTGCCCTGCGGTAATGAGACACGGCAAACCATGTCTATAGTGATAATATTCTATATGAATATTTTATGCTTAAAGTAGCTTTATTTCCACATGAGGCAAGAAAAGAAAGCAGCATCTGAATAGTTAAAAGCACAGTTTAAAAGATGAATTTTTTGAAAGAATTTTTTTAAATGAAACGGGAGAGAAACAAAGTTAGATTTGGAATTCACAGGACAGTCTCGGGCTTTTGTGAAAGCTGCCAAGGCAAAGCTTTATTTCAGCACAAAACCTCCAGTCGTCTGCTTCTTTAAGCTATTTCTCATTCGGTGGGTCTTTCTCAGAGAACTGCAGTTTTCGCAAGTAATTTTTCATCTCGGTATGACAGTCTGATAACCTTTATTACTCAGAACAGGTCTAAAAAAAGTGCAATTTTCACAGATAATTCAACTCAGGCAAGATAAGAGAGGGCAGTACCTCGGATGAAAAAAATCAATAGTGTAAAAATAAAATAAAAACTAATCAAGTCAATATGGAATCAAATAATGCAATAATCACTCATATTTTGAAGTAAGACTATCCAGCAGTGTCTCTTTTGCCTCTCTTGAGCTCACCGGCTTCTTATTGCAGTTTTAAAGTGTGGTTGAATTTGGAACAATGAGATGCAGATCGAAAAAGCACACAAAAAGCACTGTGCTTTGTGATTGGTGCTAATGCTAGAGTATTCTGAATGGTTGATAGGATGTTGCTAGGTTCTTCTGGATGGTTGCTAGGATGTTGCTGGATGGTTCATAGGGTGTTCTGGGTGGTTGATATGATGTTTCTGGTAGTGGTTGCTAGAATATAATGGTTGCTAAAATGTTGCAAGAGTGTTCCGAATGGTTGCTAGAATGTTGCAAGAATGTTCGCTAGAAAGTTGCAAGTATATTCTGGATGGTTGCTACAATGTTAAAAGAGTGTTCTGAATGGTTGCTAGTAGAATGTTGTTAGAATGTTACAAATGGTTGCTAGAATGTTGTTAGAATGTTACAAATGGTTGCTAGAATGTTGCAATGTTTGCTAGAATGTTGCAAGTGTGTTCTGAATGGTTGCTAGAATGTTGTTAGAGTGTTCTGAACAGTTGCTACAATGTTGCAAGTGTGTTCTGAATGGTTGCTAGAATGTTGTTAGAGTGTTCTGAACGGTTGCTACAGTGTTGCAAGAGTGTTCTGAATGGTTGATAGAATGTTGCAAGAATGTTCGCTAAAATATTGAAAGTGTGTTCTGAATGGTTGCTAGAATGTTGCAAGAATGTTCGCTACAATGTTGCAAGTGTGTTCTGAATGGTTGCTAGAATGTTATTAGAGTGTTCTGAATGGTTGCTACAATGTTGCAAGTGTGTTCAAAATGGTTGCTAGAATGTTGCAAGAATGTTTGCTAGAATATTGAAAGTGTGTTCTGAATGGTTGCTAGAATGTTGCAAGAATTTTCGCTAGAATGTTGTTAAGAGTGTTCTGAATGG
The DNA here is from genome assembly GCA_036281575.1 of Ancherythroculter nigrocauda. Taxonomy (NCBI): domain Eukaryota; kingdom Metazoa; phylum Chordata; class Actinopteri; order Cypriniformes; family Xenocyprididae; genus Ancherythroculter; species Ancherythroculter nigrocauda. Next base: position 1,870,763 of record VTFQ01000012.1, read on the forward strand.
TTGCTAGAATGTTGTTAGAGTGTTCTGAACGGTTGCTACAATGTTGCAAGTGTGTTCTGAATGGTTGCTAGAATGTTGTTAGAGTGTTCTGAACGGTTGCTACAGTGTTGCAAGAGTGTTCTGAATGGTTGCTAGAAAGTTGCAAGAATGTTTGCTAGAATATTGAAAGTGTGTTCTGAATGGTTGCTACAATGTTGCAAGTGTGTTCCAAATGGTTGCTAGAATGTTGCAAGAATTTTCGCTAGAATGTTGTTAAGAGTTTCTGAATGGTTGCTAGAATGTTGTTAGAGTGTTCTGAATGGTTGCTAGAATGTTGCCTGTTCACATAATAAAGTAACAGCACACCTCTCCTGAACAAGACACACGATTTGAGGAATCATTCACAAAAAACCTCAAAGAAACTCATGACCAATTCATTGAATAGAACAACTGAATTTCCCTTTTCTCTATTTGTGACATAATTCACTTGTTTTTTAATACACTAATCTCCTTTCTCCTCTTTCCTGATACTTTCAGCTCCTGCATCCTCATAATCACAGTCATCTTTCCTCATCTTTCTTCCTCTCTAGTTCTGAGAGGTGTGCTTCACCACTAACTCGACCAGCAGTGCTGTCAGATTGAGTCAACAGATGCAACGCGAGCAGACAAACACTCTGAAGCCTGAGCCAATCTGTCTGTTTGTCTGAGCGGAGAAAGAAACAGGAACACGCAGAGAGAGAGGAATAAAGAAGGGATTGGGGGGGAGACAGTAGGAAGAGGATGATAAACAGGGTTTAAAGGATGGGAAAATGATGAATATGCAGACAGAAATCTAGAGCATTTGCAAACAGGCTAATTTGTGGAAGGAAGATGCAGGGGAACAGAAGGGAATGTGCTGGTTGTATGTGAAGAGACAGTCGCAGTGGGCGTTCACAGCCTGTTTTGTCTCTCTTAGGCCTTTTTCATTATATTCCCCCACATTCTCATTCACTCTCTGTGTCTCTTGTGCTGACAGCTCCAGTATTTCGGGCCCTGCCGAAGGCGCCGTCAGACACGCTTGACGTGCCGTTTGTCATTTGATTGGCCGGCAGCGACGGGCTCAGGCAGATGCTGAAACTGACCTTCTTCCGGGCGATACGATTCTGTTACGTAACACGGACGACTGTGGGGTGACACAGTTAGTAGAAGAACAAACTACAACCAGAATATTGAAGCAGTTAGTTGAATTTAAAGAAGCAGCATGTAATTTCAAAGTTGGAGCAAAGACAACTGCAAAATAATTACTGTTTTCAAACACTTTTCACAGATGGCTCTGCCCCCAAACTCACACCATTGGTTGAGCAGTTTTTGGGCCGCAGAGTCACTGTTCAACTCTTGATGAAGATAAACAACCATTAACTGACTTAAAGTGTCTCTGAACACACCGGAAACTATTTGAACATACAAACAAGTACACATCACCGTTAACTACTAACCATGACAGCACTGAATTCAACAAGCAATGGCCTAAATCTGCCACTGATGGATGCTTTCAATTTTAAATAACCCAACTAACCCTTAACATGCACATTCATTTGTTTTCTTACCCAATGCATCCAACTTCAAAACATTTTTCATAGACTATTAATTATTATTATTGTTGTAATTTGATCAAAAATAATTAATTGTGATTTATTATATGAGTTTTTGCCATTATTGTTAACTAAAACTAAAAAAAGTTTCAATTGAAATACAGCTGAAATAAAAAAAATATAAACATCAAATTAAAAACTTACTTTAAAAACTTAAACAAAAATTAAAAATGTTGTAAGTAAATAAATATAATGTTATATAAATAAAACATGTTTAAGTTGACAAACAAAAATTAAAGTTTTGAAATTAAAATTAATGAAATTGAAATAAATGTTATAACTGAAAATATAAAAATAAAAGCTAATTAAAATGATTACTAATAAATAAATTAATCACAATTAATCGCATCTAACATAAAAGTTTGTAAAAAATATATACATATGTGTGTGTGTGTATATATACACACATTATATTTTTAATATGAAAGTTCATTTTCATTTTAATATGAAATATAAAAGTTTATAAATATATATATATATATATATATATAGTCACTATATAAAATATATACATATTAATTATTACCAACTTTCATATTAGATGTGATTAATTGCAATTAATCGATTTGGCAGCACTAAATATTATATAAATAATACTAAAATAACACTGATTATGCATTTAATGTGATTGGAGAAGTAAAATAAAGCATTTCCTAGACTGTAAAAAAGAATTGTTGGTTTAACTTAAAGTAAGTTACCGGGTTGCCTTAATTTTGAGTTCATTTAAATTAAAAAATTTGAGTTAATACAATGAAGGTTTGTTTTAATGAACAGAAAGTCAAAATATTATGTTATCTGAAGTTGATTTGAAAAAAGAAAAAAAATTGAGATAACAAATCATGAATTCTTTTTTTTTTTTTTTGCAGTGTATAAAGCAAAAGGTGATATTTCAAATTCACATGCAAACTGAATGCCTTTAAAAATACTGAATACCAAAAATGTTTGCATTCAAGTTAATTAGCCCTAATCAGAATAATCCCTTCCTCAAAGTTTATCAAACACAGCCCAGATAAGTTGGCTTCAGAAATCCACTCATTCATCACCTCGATATCACAGGCCTGCGGGAGAGAGTTTATTAACTAGGTTAGTGCTGGTTTGAACTCATCCTCTAATCTTTAAATAATCTCTCTTCAAGTCGCTGAGCTCAAAATCCACACAGGAGAGCTGAAACCCACTAAAAGCATGATTTATTCTCAAGAGGAGAATAGCAGCCAAACTCTGTTTTTATTTCCCACTCGTAACTCAATGTTCTACTTAGCAACAGTGCTCTAGTTTGACACCAACAGCTCAAAGCCCAGATGCTTTATGATGTCATTAGATTTCTGACTATATTGTGCAAAACTGACCTCCATGCAGGGTTATTATATTATGGTCTCAGGTCTGTGGGATTTTTCCCACCAGTTGTATCATCATCTGGCAGATGACAATTTGGCAAATATACATGTAATGTTAGAGGGTTTGTTCAAATCACTAACACTAACTCACCATGAGCAATAGTAATATTGATGCTGCCTTAGTAAAGCTCACTAATCATGGCTTTCACAGCACATACACAGACTCTTTCACTCTGCCGCTCTTATATTCTCCCACTCAACTTCTCTTTCTCTCTGTCCTTGGCCATGGTGAGAGCATGATTGAAGTGGCAAGAAGGTAATTGGCATTCTGGAACAATGGTAATGACCTCTGAAAGGACTTGTGCTGCCCCGGTGACAGCCACTCATTTCTGATTTGTTTGGACAGCGCATCATTCTGTTCATTTCGCCCTCTCCCTCCTCGTGCATTACCGTCCTTTGAAGAATAAACAGGATTTCGTGACAGGCTGGTCATTGGCTCCTGGGCCGCACTGATGAACCAGCGGGCCACCGTGTCTGAAGGTTTGAAACTCTCATAGAAAAAAAATGAAAAGTTTTGTCCTTTGCAACCGACTATATTTGCATTGAAAAAAATCTGGTTTAGAACCCGTTTTTACATAGTTAATTTCACAAACAATTACAAAGAAGTTAACGGTGCTGCAAATGTGTCTATTTACAACTTGCTTTTGCAGCATTGTGTATTGTAGCCAATCACAGCCATTTCTGTTGAAAATAATGACCAATCAGTTGTTTAAAGGTTTGACTTTTTTAACTTTAGTTAGTGTGTAATGTTGCTGTTTGAGCATAAACAACATCTGCAAAGTTACGACGCTCAAACTCATGAGCAATAATAGAGCAATCTCGGAGCAATGAAATCTTCTATTGTTTTATTACTTTTCTTTCAAATGCATGCACACCGAGAGAGATTGTTAACCAATACATCAGGTTATTTTTGCAACATAAAAGTTTTATTTACAGTGACTTAGCAGAATGCTAGAAATAAATAGCTTTTCATTAGACTCGCAATTGAACCGTTGTGTAAAAGTAACAAGAGAAACCTTTTAAATGTGATGCAACAAAAGGTCAAGATTCACACTCACCATTTTTGTCAGCTCTGCGGAAAATCTGTGAAGAGATAAAGATGAAAAAACAGTCAATCAATGGCCAGTTTATCAACGTGAGCAGCATTCAGAAGCACTGGGGATTGATGGAAATTCTCAGTGGTGATCAATATTAAACATAATTTGGCCTTTAATGAACTGCCCCTTTGGAGCTTTATGGTGGTTTCTCTTCAGCACTGATGGAACTTGACATTATAACTGAGATTCCTTCATTAGGCCTGTTAGTCACATAAATAAACTAGACATCCTTTTAAAAATCATGCCAAATACACACACACTTTCTCTCTAAGAGCTCAAACCACACGCAATTTTACAATTGCAAACGTGCAATTTCTACTTTTGACATTTAAGTGGCACTATAACCATAGACTTGGAGGGAGCTGAGGTGCATCCTGGGATGCTTTTTAACAATATTGGAGAAACATGCATGATGCACGCTTTCACTTTCCACTACAACTAATTCATAAAAATGTACTGTTTAAAAGTTTGGGGTCGGTGAGATTTTAAAAATGTTTTTGAAAGAGTCTCTTCTGCTCTCCAAGCCTGCATTTATTTGATCAAAAATACTTTAAAAAAAGTGAAATATTTTTTCAATTTAAAATAGCTGTTTTTTATGTGAATATATAGTAAAATGTAATTTATTCCTGTGATCAAAGCTGAATTTTCAGCATCATTACTCCAGTCTTCAGTGTCACATGATCCTTCAGAAATCATTCTAAAATGCTGCATTTATTTGATCAAAAATACAGTAAAAATTCTGAAATATTATTATAATTTAAAGTAACTGTTTTTTATGTGAATATATAGTAAAATGTAATTTATTCCTGTGATCAAAGCTGAATTTTCAGCATCATTACTCCAGTCTTCAGTGTCACATGATCCTTCAGAAATCATTCTAATATGATGATTTGCTGCTCAAGAAACATTTATGATTATTATCAATGTTGAAAACAGTTGTGCTGCTTCATATTTTTGTATTTTTCAGATTTTTTTGATAAACACTAAACAGAAAGTTCAAAAGAACAGCGTTTGTTTGAAATAGAATCTTTTGTAACATTATAAATATCTTTACTGTCACTTTTGATCAATTTAATGCATCCTTAGCATTAAAAAAATCATTCTGAACCTAAACTTTTGAATGCTAGTGTTGTTTTGTAAATAAATGCATGTAGGCACAATTTACAGATGCCTAAAAACAAAATTCAAGCATTTCAAAAGAATCCTTTTGATCAAAACATTTTAAGATAATAACCATAAATTCTACTGGATCATCATTACAGAAAAATGGTTGCTATATTCTCAAGGGCAACTAATCCTTTTATCTGTCAGCATTTTTTTCCCACTCCTCCTTCCTCCACTGGTTCTTCAGGCCAGTAGCCCAAACATATCACATTTGTGAAGGCTTGAGACTCATCTGATATTCAGGGTGAGAAAGTTTCTGAACAGTTTGCCTTTGAGGATTATGTAGGTGTTGACAGTACAATCATCCAGTGGCTAAACACAGCTCATTCACACCTGGACAGGGTCGGCACCCTGTTATAGTTTTCAATGACTCCTCAAGTACTTTTAACACCATCTGGCCTTCACTTCTGACGGGCAAAGTTACTGTCAATACAAGTCGATGCCCACACGGGTCTGTTCTACGATGATGGTGAGTATGAGTGAACATAAAGAGGCTGCATTCAAGGGTCTGATAGATTTCCACAACACAGATCCATGTGTTTCCACAGAATAAAACGCCCTTGAGCCCGACTCAGATCTTGTTGCACCTCACACTACTTTATATTTATCTCACCTGTCCATTTATCACGTGTTACACTCTTAAAAATAAAGGTTCTTTATTGGCATTGGTCCATGAAGAACATTTAATATCCATGGAGCCTTTCCATTTACACAAAAGATTCTTTATAGTGGAGAAAGGTTCTTCAGATTATTAACCCTCTGGTGCTCTTTGGTCATTTTTGACAGAAAAAATTTACATTTTGTTTTTTTTTTTAGAATTTTTTACTTCATCGGAATGCTACGAAACTTGGTAAAGGTTTTGGCACTTGTTATGTGAACACAAAACAAAAAATCATGGACATGATTTGAAAAGGTTAAATGGTCCTGAAAAAAATAGTCACACTTGTGCTCCTCGCGGTCAAAAACGAGCGCATTAAAAATGAATGGGAGACGAATTCCATCTAGTGGAAGCATTTGGTACTGCGCCCAAACAAAATCTTACTGAAAGCTCATTTTTTGAGATATCAAGCTCAAATTTGGAACACAGCTTGTTTAGATGTATGGATTTGATTTTCTTGCAGTTTTCAGGTTCAAAAAGTGAATAAATTGATTATAACTACAGCGTAAATATATTTTAGTACTATAAAATCCCCTAAAAATACAAAACATTAAATAAAAACCATTATCGAACTAAAATATAGTATAAAGTATATAAAACACACATGAAGAGCACCAGATTATTAAATGTTCTTCACACTAAGAAGTGTTCACTGAAAGGTTCTTTGGGCAACTAAAAATGTTTCTTCTATAGCATCTACCATCAAGTTGTACAACAACTCAGCTAAATATGAACAATAACTAAAGCCAGACTGTTCGTTTTCATATACACATTTAAGAGTCAAATCTTTTCATCATAAAGTATAGATTTTCTATTAATATTCCTCATTCTTTGTTCCTCATTAGCAGGCTTTTATGCTTATTTTTATTTTATAGCTTATTTTTTTCCAAAGTCATTCCTCTGCTATTTGCTTCTTTTATGTAGCTCAGGCCTGTAAGTGCCATTCTGAGAGCTGAATTTCTCCTCTGGGATCTACATTTAAATCATCTGGTGGCTGATTTATTATATCTTATAATAACAAGCAAAACAAAGGAAAATTGAAGGAGAGTGTCACCTTCAGACTAACTACTCACTTTTTGTCTAGACCTCAGTATTGACAACGTTGCAGTTTATACATGCGATTTCAGTGCAAATGAATGTATTTTATATCTTATTGAGATACTTGTATTTAATTTAAATGAATAGTTCATGCAAAAATAAAAATGTAGCTCTGAAATCTCATCCCAGTTCATGTAAAGTCAAAACTGCGAGTTATAAAGTCAGAATTGTAAGATATAAAGTCAGAATTGCGAGTTATAAAGTCAGAATTGAGATATAAAGTCAGAATTGAGATATAAAGTCAGAATTGTAAGATATAAAGTCAGAATTGCGAGTTATAAAGTCAGAATTGCGAGATATAGTCAGAATTGTGGGATATAAAGTCAGAATTGTGAGATATAAAGTCAGAATTGAGAGATATAAAGTCAGAATTGAGATATAAAGTCAGAATTGTAAGATATAAAGTCAGAATTGCGAGATATAGTCAGAATTGTGGGATATAAAGTCAGAATTGTGAGTTATAAAGTCAGAATTGTAAGATATAAAGTCAGAATTGCGAGTTATAAAGTCAGAATTGAGATATAAAGTCAGAATTGAGATATAAAGTCAGAATTGTAAGATATAAAGTCAGAATTGCGAGATATAGTCAGAATTGTGGGATATAAAGTCAGAATTGTGAGATATAAAGTCAGAATTGAGAGATATAAAGTCAGAATTGAGATATAAAGTCAGAATTGTAAGATATAAAGTCAGAATTGCGAGATATAGTCAGAATTGTGGGATATAAAGTCAGAATTGCGAGTTATAAAGTCAGAATTGAGATATAAAGTCAGAATTGAGATATAAAGTCAGAATTATAAGATATAAAGTCAGAATTGCGAGTTATAAAGTCAGAATTGCGAGATATAAAGTCAGAATTGCGAGTTATAAAGTCAGAATTGCGAGATATAGTCAGAATTGTGGGATATAAAGTCAGAATTGTGAGTTATAAAGTTAGAATTGTGAGTTATAAAGTCAGAATTGCGAGATATAAAGTCAGAATTGAGATATAAAGTCAGAATTGTAAGATATAAAGTCAGAATTGTGAGTTATAAAGTCAGAATTGCGAGATATAGTCAGAATTGTGGGATATAAAGTCAGAATTGCGAGTTATAAAGTCAGAATTGAGATATAAAGTCAGAATTGAGATATAAAGTCAGAATTGTAAGATATAAAGTCAGAATTGCGAGTTATAAAGTCAGAATTGCGAGATATAGTCAGAATTGTGGGATATAAAGTCAGAATTGTGAGATATAAAGTCAGAATTGAGAGATATAAAGTCAGAATTGAGATATAAAGTCAGAATTGTAAGATATAAAGTCAGAATTGCGAGATATAGTCAGAATTGTGGGATATAAAGTCAGAATTGTGAGTTATAAAGTCAGAATTGTAAGATATAAAGTCAGAATTGCGAGTTATAAAGTCAGAATTGAGATATAAAGTCAGAATTGAGATATAAAGTCAGAATTGTAAGATATAAAGTCAGAATTGCGAGTTATAAAGTCAGAATTGCGAGATATAGTCAGAATTGTGGGATATAAAGTCAGAATTGTGAGATATAAAGTCAGAATTGAGAGATATAAAGTCAGAATTGAGATATAAAGTCAGAATTGTAAGATATAAAGTCAGAATTGCGAGATATAGTCAGAATTGTGGGATATAAAGTCAGAATTGCGAGTTATAAAGTCAGAATTGAGATATAAAGTCAGAATTGAGATATAAAGTCAGAATTATAAGATATAAAGTCAGAATTGCGAGTTATAAAGTCAGAATTGCGAGATATAAAGTCAGAATTGCGAGTTATAAAGTCAGAATTGCGAGATATAGTCAGAATTGTGGGATATAAAGTCAGAATTGTGAGTTATAAAGTTAGAATTGTGAGTTATAAAGTCAGAATTGCGAGATATAAAGTCAGAATTGAGATATAAAGTCAGAATTGTAAGATATAAAGTCAGAATTGTGAGTTATAAAGTCAGAATTGCGAGATATAGTCAGAATTGTGGGATATAAAGTCAGAATTGTGAGATATAAAGTCAGAATTGTGAGTTATAAAGTCAGAATTGAGATATAAAGTCAGAATTGTAAGATATAAAGTCAGAATTGTGAGATATAAAGTCAGAATTGCGAGATATAAAGTCAGAATTGCGAGATATAGTCAGAATTGAGATATAAAGTCAGAATTGTAAGATATAAAGTCAGAATTGCGAGTTATAAAGTCAGAATTGCGAGATATAGTCAGAATTGTAAGATATAAAGTCAGAATTGCGAGTTATAAAGTCAGAATTGCGAGATATAGTCAGAATTGTGAGTTATAAAGTCAGAATTGTGAGATATAAAGTCAGAATTGTGAGTTATAAAGTCAGAATTGTGGGATATAAAGTCAGAATTGTGAGATATAAAGTCAGAATTGTGAGTTATAAAGTCAGAATTGCGAGATATAGTCAGAATTGAGATATAAAGTCAGAATTGTAAGATATAAAGTCAGAATTGTAAGATATAAAGTCAGAATTGCGAGATATAGTCAGAATTGTGGGATATAAAGTCAGAATTGTGAGTTATAAAGTCAGAATTGTGAGTTATAAAGTCAGAATTGTGAGATATAAAGTCAGAATTGTGAGTTATAAAGTCAGAATTGTGAGATATAAAGTCAGAATTGTGAGATATAGTCAGAATTGTGGGATATAAAGTCAGAATTGTGAGATATAAAGTCAGAATTGCGAGATATAGTCAGAATTGTGGGATATAAAGTCAGAATTGTGAGTTTTAAACTCGCAATTTTGAGAAAAAATGTCAGTCTTTTTTCCCCTCACAATTACACATTATAACACAGTTGCAAGTTTATATCTCACATTCTCACATTATATCTCAATTCTGAGAAAAAAAAGTCAGAATTGTGAGATAAAAAGATGCAATTACATTTTTTATTTATTTCAAGGCAGAAACAAGCTTCCATAGAAAACAGCTGCATGAAGATCATGCTTTTATATTTCTTTTGTGCTCCAAATAGACATTAACATTTTTTGAATGAACTATTCTGATAACATTTCTAAAACAAATATGCAGTTTCACAGTCTTATTAAAATACAAAAAACTTTAAAACACAGCTAACTGGCATGCAAAATTAAAATGTCATTTAGACAAATGGTATTAACTAAAACCAATAGCTGGATTTGCATTTGGCTAAGAGCCAGACACATTCACATTCAGCGCTGACTAATCCCTCTAGAGCAGATTAATCTAAGCAAAACGACACCCGGATAGAGATTAAAAGGTGAAATATACTAGGTTTATGAAGAGCAGGCTGCATGTCTGTTGATTCTTCAGCTTTATATTACACAATAAGGTTTGCAAAAGCCAGATGTGTGACAGTGCATTGCCAAAAGATAAGTGTAGGATAATGCATCATTAACAATGTCCTTTAAAGGTCATCTGAGCTTCCTGCAGAGAGATCGTTTCCAATGGCTCTCTGGCAGGTGTTGAGCCAGTGGGGAGACACGGGTCCTACTGACTCCGTTCACTAGAAAGAGAACAAACGATTCACAAAGCACAATATCAGTTGAGTCACGCTTTATAAATAGGACTGACAGCATCTTAGTTAATCCAAACCTCGTTTTCCTTCAGAGCCCACGGCTTGGTATCAGAGAGCTTCAAACGCGGGCCGAGGGAATTATAAGTAGCTGTTCGCTCTTCTCATGTCAGTCGGCTTTAGAAATTTCGAAGATACGGACTCGGGAAAGATGATTAGTAATTATCGCCTCGGGGAGCGAATAAATACCTCCCACAAACACAAGCTCTGTCCGACGTGATATTTTAACCCTTGAGGCTCACAGTAACTCTTAATCTAATTTAATGTTTTCATTAGCAGGTCATGTACCTCTTTTAATATGGGTCGTTCATCACTAGGGGAAATGTTTGATCTGTAATCGTCGTTAGTGTTTCATAAGTCAAGCATTACTATTACCACTCTTCAACTCATTCACAACTAATGCTCAAAATACTTAATTGGTTTGAGAAGGACAAACTTAAATTAAACAATTTAGTTCAGTTAAAATAACTGTCATGAGTATTTAGAACTTTCTTTTTCTTTTGAGTTCACAGCACTGATATATTTCAAGTAAACTGAACTGTTTCATTGTTTTGAGTTGAATTAACTAATTTCTTTTAATTTAGACTAATTTTAGTTGAACTGAAACTAGGCAGGGATTTCTATTTCCCAGCATGCTTTACCCATGGCACATGAAAGGAAGAGTGAATGCTAAAATTAAGTGTTATATAATGTTTTTTTGTGCAAGATTAATGGTAAGTACGGAGCACCACACATGACATGCAGCGGAAAAAAAGTAAATCCTGTGCACGATTGTTCCCTCGATTTTCTAAATTGTGTGCACGTTTTACTATTTTGTTCCCTTGATTTGCTAAATCATGCATACAATATACTATTTTGTTCCCTCGATTTTAAAAATCGTGTGCACGGTTTCCTATTTTGTTCCCTCGATTTTCTAAATTGTGTGCACGTTTTACTATTTTGTTCCCTCGATTTGCTAAATCGTGCATACAATTTACTATTTTGTTCCCTTGATTTTCTAAATCGTGCATACAATTTACTATTTTGTTCCCTCAATTTTCTAAATCGCGTGCACGATTTACTATTTTGTTCCCTTGATTTGCTAAATCGTGCATACAATTTACTATTTTGTTCCCTCGATTTTCTAAATCATGCATACAATTTACTATTTTGTTCCCTTGATTTGCTAAATCGTGTGCACGTTTTACTATTTTGTTCCCTTGATTTGCTAAATTGTGCATACAATTTACTATTTTGTTCCCTCGATTTGCTAAATCGTGTGCATGTTTTACTATTTTGTTCCCTTGATTTGCTAAATCGTGCATACAATTTACTATTTTATTCCCTCGATTTGCTAAATCATGCATACAATTTACTATTTTGTTCCCTTGATTTGCTAAATTGTGCATACAATTTACTATTTTGTTCCCTCGATTTGCTAAATCGTGTGCACGTTTTACTATTTTGTTCCCTTGATTTGCTAAATCGTGCATACAATTTACTATTTTATTCCCTCGATTTGCTAAATCATGCATACAATTTACTATTTTGTTCCCTTGATTTGCTAAATTGTGCATACAATTTACTATTTTGTTCCCTCGATTTGCTAAATCGTGTGTATAATTTACTATTTTGTTCCCTCGATTTTCTAAATCGTGTGCACGTTTTACTATTTTGTTCCCTTGATTTGCTAAATCGTGCATACAATTTACTATTTTATTCACTCGATTTGCTAAATCATGCATACAATTTACTATTTTATTCCCTCGATTTGCTAAATCATGCATACAATTTACTATTTTATTCCCTTGATTTGCTAAATCGTGCATACAATTTACTATTTTATTCCCTCGATTTGCTAAATCATGCATACAATTTACTATTTTGTTCCCTTGATTTGCTAAATTGTGCATACAATTTACTATTTTGTTCCCTCGATTTGCTAAATCGTGTGTATAATTTACTATTTTGTTCCCTCGATTTTCTAAATCGTGTGCACGTTTTACTATTTTGTTCCCTTGATTTGCTAAATCGTGCATACAATTTACTATTTTATTCCCTCGATTTGCTAAATCATGCATACAATTTACTATTTTATTCCCTCGATTTGCTAAATCATGCATACAATTTACTATTTTGTTCCCTTGATTTGCTAAATCGTGCATACAATTTACTGTTTTGTTCCCTCAATTTTCTAAATCGCGTGCACGATTTACTATTTTGTTCCCTTGATTTGCTAAATCGTGCATACAATTTACTATTTTGTTCCCTCGATTTTCTAAATCATGCATACAATTTACTATTTTGTTCCCTTGATTTGCTAAATCGTGTGCACGATTTGCTATTTTATTCCCTCGATTTGCTAAATTGTGCATACAATTTACTATTTTGTTCCCTCGATTTGCTAAATCGTGTGCACGTTTTACTATTTTGTTCCCTTGATTTGCTAAATCGTGCATACAATTTACTATTTTATTCCCTCGATTTGCTAAATCATGCATACAATTTACTATTTTGTTCCCTTGATTTGCTAAATTGTGCATACAATTTACTATTTTGTTCCCTCGATTTGCTAAATCGTGTGCACGTTTTACTATTTTGTTCCCTTGATTTGCTAAATCGTGCATACAATTTACTATTTTATTCCCTCGATTTGCTAAATCATGCATACAATTTACTATTTTGTTCCCTTGATTTGCTAAATTGTGCATACAATTTACTATTTTGTTCCCTCGATTTGCTAAATCGTGTGTATAATTTACTATTTTGTTCCCTCGATTTTCTAAATCGTGTGCACGTTTTACTATTTTGTTCCCTTGATTTGCTAAATCGTGCATACAATTTACTATTTTATTCCCTCGATTTGCTAAATCATGCATACAATTTACTATTTTATTCCCTCGATTTGCTAAATCATGCATACAATTTACTATTTTGTTCCCTTGATTTGCTAAATCGTGCATACAATTTACTGTTTTGTTCCCTCAATTTTCTAAATCGCGTGCACGATTTACTATTTTGTTCCCTTGATTTGCTAAATCGTGCATACAATTTACTATTTTGTTCCCTCGATTTTCTAAATCATGCATACAATTTACTATTTTGTTCCCTTGATTTGCTAAATCGTGTGCACGATTTGCTATTTTATTCCCTCGATTTGCTAAATTGTGCATACAATTTACTATTTTGTTCCCTCGATTTGCTAAATCGTGTGCACGTTTTACTATTTTGTTCCCTTGATTTGCTAAATCGTGCATACAATTTACTATTTTATTCCCTCGATTTGCTAAATCATGCATACAATTTACTATTTTGTTCCCTTGATTTGCTAAATTGTGCATACAATTTACTATTTTGTTCCCTCGATTTGCTAAATCGTGTGCACGTTTTACTATTTTGTTCCCTTGATTTGCTAAATCGTGCATACAATTTACTATTTTATTCCCTCGATTTGCTAAATCATGCATACAATTTACTATTTTGTTCCCTTGATTTGCTAAATTGTGCATACAATTTACTATTTTGTTCCCTCGATTTGCTAAATCGTGTGCACGTTTTACTATTTTGTTCCCTTGATTTGCTAAATCGTGCATACAATTTACTATTTTATTCCCTCGATTTGCTAAATCATGCATACAATTTACTATTTTGTTCCCTTGATTTGCTAAATTGTGCATACAATTTACTATTTTGTTCCCTCGATTTGCTAAATCGTGTGTATAATTTACTATTTTGTTCCCTCGATTTTCTAAATCGTGTGCACGTTTTACTATTTTGTTCCCTTGATTTGCTAAATCGTGCATACAATTTACTATTTTATTCACTCGATTTGCTAAATCATGCATACAATTTACTATTTTATTCCCTCGATTTGCTAAATCATGCATACAATTTACTATTTTATTCCCTTGATTTGCTAAATCGTGCATACAATTTACTATTTTATTCCCTCGATTTGCTAAATCATGCATACAATTTACTATTTTGTTCCCTTGATTTGCTAAATTGTGCATACAATTTACTATTTTGTTCCCTCGATTTGCTAAATCGTGTGTATAATTTACTATTTTGTTCCCTCGATTTTCTAAATCGTGTGCACGTTTTACTATTTTGTTCCCTTGATTTGCTAAATCGTGCATACAATTTACTATTTTATTCCCTCGATTTGCTAAATCATGCATACAATTTACTATTTTATTCCCTCGATTTGCTAAATCATGCATACAATTTACTATTTTGTTCCCTTGATTTGCTAAATCGTGCATACAATTTACTATTTTATTCCCTCGATTTGCTAAATCATGCATACAATTTACTATTTTGTTCCCTTGATTTGCTAAATTGTGCATACAATTTACTATTTTGTTCCCTCGATTTGCTAAATCGTGTGTATAATTTACTATTTTGTTCCCTCGATTTTCTAAATCGTGTGCACGTTTTACTATTTTGTTCCCTTGATTTGCTAAATCGTGCATACAATTTACTATTTTATTCCCTCGATTTGCTAAATCATGCATACAATTTACTATTTTGTTCCCTTGATTTGCTAAATTGTGCATACAATTTACTATTTTGTTCCCTCGATTTGCTAAATCGTGTGCACGTTTTACTATTTTGTTCCCTTGATTTGCTAAATTGTGCATACAATTTACTATTTTGTTCCCTCGATTTGCTAAATCGTGTGCACGTTTTACTATTTTGTTCCCTTGATTTGCTAAATCGTGCATACAATTTACTATTTTATTCCCTCGATTTGCTAAATCATGCATACAATTTACTATTTTGTTCCCTTGATTTGCTAAATTGTGCATACAATTTACTATTTTGTTCCCTCGATTTGCTAAATCGTGTGTATAATTTACTATTTTGTTCCCTCGATTTTCTAAATCGTGTGCACGTTTTACTATTTTGTTCCCTTGATTTGCTAAATCGTGCATACAATTTACTATTTTATTCACTCGATTTGCTAAATCATGCATACAATTTACTATTTTATTCCCTCGATTTGCTAAATCATGCATACAATTTACTATTTTATTCCCTTGATTTGCTAAATCGTGCATACAATTTACTATTTTATTCCCTCGATTTGCTAAATCATGCATACAATTTACTATTTTGTTCCCTTGATTTGCTAAATTGTGCATACAATTTACTATTTTGTTCCCTCGATTTGCTAAATCGTGTGTATAATTTACTATTTTGTTCCCTCGATTTTCTAAATCGTGTGCACGTTTTACTATTTTATTCCCTCGATTTGCTAAATCGTGCATACAATTTACTATTTTATTCCCTCGATTTGCTAAATCATGCATACAATTTACTATTTTGTTCCCTTGATTTGCTAAATTTTGTTCCCTCGATTTTCTAAATTGTGCGTACAATTTACTATTTTGTTCCCTCAATTTTCTAAATCGTGTGTTTTGTCTGCACAGACAGCACCAAAAAGTCTTCATAAAATGTAAAACTCAATTTTGTTGATGTTGTACTGATATAAGAAGGCTCAGCAGTAGTCCCTGCAATATTTAATTCCATGCATAATTCTACATCCTGAAGATAAATTCATAAATAAGAGATGTTTCAACATGATCTGAAATGCAAGGCAACAGACAAGCAGCAACATTAGCAATCGTCTCTTCAATTAAATGTCGAAACAGTACAAGAATGGAAATTTGACTGAATCACATGCTGAGAACAGATTCAATCCTTCCAAGCAGCATGGCAACATTAATCATGACGCCCATCAGAACTGTCAGAAAACATCTCTGTTATTGCTGTGATGATCAAAGACACAAACACAATACTTTGAGTTTTTTTTGTATCTCCCAATTGCACATGCCGAGCTCTTAATTCAAAGACAACAAGAGTGCTTGAAAAGCTGGAGCTGCATGAAAAGTCAACATGAAACTTCGGCACCCTAATGTGACGTGCAAGAGCATATTCAAGAAAAAATGCAGTATTTAATCCATCTGGAATTGATTGGGTCATGAAACGTGGGCGTTTTATATCAGAATGGAGTTGGATCTGAATGCGGATTGCAAGATCAATTTCACCATGCAGAGCATCTTCAATCATCCTAATGGTGATGCTTCTTTTTCAAATCAATCATTATCTGTCAACTACTGGCAAAGATTTAAGAAAGCCTGCATCAACTACAACAGCAGCCTAAAACAATTACTACTATTTGGCTACTGGTTAACATTTACTAAATGCCTACACTGTGTCAACCAAAAAAGAGTCAAAGTGCCCCTATTATGCTTTTTAGAATATTATTTTTCATGCAGTGAGTAATATAGCTGTTTGTGAAGATCAAAGTGCACGCCAAATAAAGTTATTGTCAGAATCGATTCGGAACTGCCTGAAACGAATCGTCAGTAATTCCAGTCTCACTTCCATAACATACCAGGTTTGTAACAAATTTGCATAATGTCAGCCTATGGTCTTCATTGGCTGAATAACATCTACTTTGCCCCGCCCTCAATCACTGTAGTTGTAGCTGAGACTGGAAGAGTTTGGTTGGTGACATGTCGAGAAGACACTCTTTTCTGTGCTGCAAATCCACTTTAAAAGGATGAGTTGAAGAATTGATACCAGGACATAAAACCACACTTAACTTTTTGCCACACTTAACTTAAGAAAATGTACCGGCCAAAACTATTTTTTACCAGCCATGAAACAAAACGGGCAGTTATGACACCAATATTTTAGATACTAGTGAAAATTCACAATTTCGATACCACAGCTAGCTTAACTAATATAATTTGAATAGCCTAAATACAAGTAAACAGTCAATAATAAAATAAGAATAAATAATCAAATTACATGCAAAAACTCAAATAAATGTAATACAACAAAGATACAAATTAAATAAACAGTGTTTTTCGCTAGATAAGACCCTTATTCCTCGTCTGGTATCGTTTAAAGCCCTTTGAAGCTGCATTAAAACTAATTTTGACCTTCAACCGTGTGGAGGCCATTGAAGTCCACTATATGGAGAAAAATACAGGAATGTTTTCCTCAAAAACCTTCATTTCTTTTTGACTGAAGAAAGAAAGACATGAACATCTTGGATGACATTGGGGTGAGTAATATCCTTTTTAAAGTTCAAGAGCAGTGAGTGATTCTTTGTTGTTTGGTTAACATTAAAAATGCAGACAGCACAGCAGCAGGATTATTATGATGCTGTCACTTTAAGAGCGAATGCACGCACGGATCGTGCCTTTTCTTTCTCAACTGTAGACATAACCGATTATGTTTACCAGGATACTCGCCGAGAAGGGCATTTTGTTACATAATTTTGTGTGAATTTGTCCGTTCAAGCACAGGAAGGTATGAAAAGAGAGCTCAACTTAGTATTTGCATGCTGTCTCAGACGCAGCTTTCAGGGCATGCGCTTCGGATGTTGAACTTCCCACATAGCATATCCTATCGTGTCTTCTAGTGCTTGAATTTGCGTGATGATGCAGCACTGACCCGTCAACTGTGCCATGCATCATTCACGTTCATTTTTGCATAATATTGCATTGTTAGAATTCATAAAAATGTTATCCGCCATCTGGCGACTGACACAGTTTCATATACTCGCCAACAGTATTAGTGTTAATACGAGTGTTAATTTTAGGCCATGGGTAAAACCGATGCCATCGTTTCTGATGCGTGCTGTAAGCAGTCGACCAATCACAACAGACTGGGCCGTCTGACCAATCAGAGCAGAGTCAGCTCACGGAAAGGAGGGGTTTAGAGAGACTGAATCATTATCAGACTCTGAAAAATGAGGCGATGTGCAATATATTGCGAGTGTTTTTTGACCTTTTATGCATGTAAATCTATTGACTACAAAAAATTTGCAACCTTTAAAATAGCATAAAAGGGCACTTTAATACTTTTAGATAAAAGATTGCACCAATGAATCATGCAAAATAAGACCATATGTGTTAAATAGCATTGGTTTTGATTTCAGGTTGACTTTAAAGACACCGAAATAGACAAGCATGCACATATACACACAAACACACACACACACACACACACACACACACATGTTTGTTTTTGTGAATTGTGGGGACTTTCCATAGACTTCAATGCATTTTACACTGAACAAACTGTACATTCTATCCCCCTACCCTGCCCCTACCCCTAAACCTAACCCTCACAGGAAACTGTGCAAACTTTTACTTTTTCACAAAAACTCATTCTATATGATTTATAAACCCATTTACATTGTGGGGACCGCTGGCTGGTCCCCACGATGTAGGTGAACTCAGGTTTATATTACATCATGGGGACATTTGGTCCCCACAATGTAATATAAACAAAAGCACACACACACACACACACACACACACACATCACCTCTGTTGTCAGACCCCCTCTATGACAGCTTACTTAACCCTGCTGAGAGAACATCTGCAACTTTTTATCTGTCACTAAGACTGAACACAGCCCTAAACGTGCTGAAGCAGGTACTGAATATACCGTCACAATGATTCTACATTAAACATCAACATTAACAACGGGAAGATTATTTATAAGTGCAATGCAATATTGATGATAACCTTGATTATATTTTAAACTATTTGATAGAAAAATCTATTTGATTATGATTAGAAATTCTGATCAAAATCCAGGTTTGTGCTTAAAATGAGCAGAATGTTTTTGTTATGGCAATGTTTACCGGTACATATATATAATATTTCATGTATTTGAGCACAAAAAGCAAACACAATATCTAACGACCCATTTTAAGAGAATATGTCACATTGCATTTTAGACATGAAGCAAATCGTGACAGTCACTTCCCTCAAATATGATTCATCAGCGGCTGCTGCAATTGTTTGGCATAAATGCATAAAAGCATCAAAATCATTAAGCATAAATGACAATTATGGCCGGGGAGTCACAAAGAAAGGCATTCTCATTAGAATAAATTCCAATAAATTAAAACAGATGTATATTGGAGCCTTTACATGCTGATATGTATATGTATCAGGCATATATTTAAATATGTAAATAAGCTATATATAATGTAGTGCATCTGATGTTACAAGGGAAGAGTAAAAATAAGACATGACAATGCAAGTGGATTTTCTTGTTAATGATTTGTGATTCACAATAAGCTCATGCATCCACTGCATTATTCATTCCACAAACTGCCCTAACAATCAAAGCTGTATAGCATAACCCATTTTAAGACTATACATTTTCACATGTGCATAAGCATCCCTTCTCTCTCTCTCTCTCTCTCTCTCTCTCTCTCTGTCCTGCATTCATAGAAATGACTTCTTGGGTTCAAGGTGAATGTTTGCATGCTGACCTATCGGTGGGCTGATTGCCCTAATGTTTGGCTACTTACATCGTGAAAGATGGACAGTCCGTGAACCGCATCCTGCATCTGATGCTGCTGTTGTTGCTGCAGTTTGGAGCGGAGATGCTCGCGCTTCGCCGACTGGAGACACATCGTGATCATTTCGGTGCACGCCAACATCTTTAAACGAGTTATTCGAGAATTTAGAAAAAAAGAATATGCACTTAATGACACCGATATATATGCAGATGAGATCGGAACTGGTGTGTGAACAGCAGTACGGCGGTGATCTTCTGTGCGAATGCTGCTGATGCTGAGGAATACTAGTGAACGCCAACGAATCGTTCTTTCCATCGAATCAGTTCGTTTGAATGATTCGAACGAATTGATTCGAAAAGCGCTTGTGAACAAATAGTCTCTAAGGGAAAATTTGCTATGTTGTGCTTTTTGTAGGCTGTATAAAGCAGGCTGGAAAGCATTTCACGTTTATTCTGTACCTGTAATTTGGATTTGGGGCAATTTTGCTTCCATACTAGTGGGAAGAAAACATCCAAAATAGATATTTACACTACCAGTCAAAAAATTACTATTTTTAATGTTTTTGAACGAAGTCTCTTATGCTCATTAAGGCTGCATTTATTTCATAATAAATAGAGAAAAAAAAACAATAATATTGTGAAATATTATTACAATTTTTTCTATGTTAATATACTTTAAAATATAATTTATTTCTGTGATCAAAGCTGAATTTTCAGCATCATTACTCCAGTCTTCAGTGTCACATGATCCTTCAGAAATCATTCTAATATGATGATTTGATACTCATTTATTATCAATGTTGAAAACAGTTATTTTTTTGGAACCTGTGATACTTTTTTCAGGATTCATTGATGAATAAAAGGTTAAAAAGAACAGCGTTTATTAAAAATATAAATCTTTTCTAACAATATAAATCTTTACTATCACTTTTTATCAATTTATCACATCCATGCTGAATAAAAGTATTAATTTCTTTCAAAAAAAGAAAGAAAACAAATTACTGACCCCAAACTTTTGAACAGTAGTGTATATTGTTACAAAAAGATTTCTATTTTAAATAAAATGCTGCAATATTTTTTTAACTTTTTATTCATCAAAGAATCCTGAAAAAGTATCACAGGTTATAAAATAATATTAAGCAGCACAACTGTTTCCAACATTGATAATAAATCATCATATTAGAATGATTCATGAAGGATCATGTGACACTGAAGAGTGGACTAATGATGCTGAAAATGTAGCTTTGATCACAGGAATAAATTATGTTTTAAAGTATATTAAAATAGAAAACCATCATTTTAAATTATAATAATATTTCACAATTTTTTTTGTATTTATTATGAAATAAATGCAATCTTAATGAGCATAAGAGACTTCGTTCAAAAACATTAAAAATAGTAATGTTTCCAAACTTTTAAATGGTAGTGTAAATGTTCATTTTATTACTCTTTGCGTCTGTAGACTTCAATTACAATACATATATCTTTAAACTAAAGGCCGTTTTCTCAAAATGTGTTATTTCAAGTCAGAAATCTCCACTTCAGCACCAAACTTTAGTTACCTAGCAGGTATTATATTTATATTCTTCTGAGAGCTGGGGTTTGTTCATATATCAGTCGCCTGATTTATATAAAATTTAGGATTTTTTGACTGGTAGACAAAACGAATCGATTAATCTTTTTTTGCAACTCTTCATTGAAACGAACCGTTCGAACGAACCGATTCAGAGAAAGTTCTTGTTCTCCACCTCCTCGGATGCTGATTGGTCCAGCAGTAGTTCAATGGACATGGACGTCACTCCTTTGACTCGACAAATTTATATATTATATTATATTATATTATATTATATTATATTATATTATATTATATTATATTATATTATATTATATTATATTATGAACAAACAAACAAATAAAATGTTAATAATGTCATCGAAAACATTTTTTTTTTTTTAAATCTCCACATATTTAAAGGGACATCATTCATTTGGAATCACGCTAAATGAATTAAAAGCTATAATGTTCAAATATCTCAGTATTTTACAAGCACGTACAAATATACCATGTTATTGTGGCTTATATTTCCAAGGCATTTGTGCTGGCAAACAGCGCCATCTTGTGAAAGTACAGCCCTTAAATAATATTATTAAACCCTTTACCTGTTCATCTGAAGTACACAGACATTTCTAGTGCTTCAATTTGGTAATACACCACACAGTGTACACTGTACAGTACACAGCTATCGTGTACTAATAAACATCACGGACGCGCGTCGCGTCACGTGACGGGGTCGCGCAGTGACGTCAGTCTGACATGGAGCCAGTGCTGGTGGTGGCGGACCTTTGGTCACCCGGTTGAGATGGAGCAAAGTTTATTGGAACGACGAGAAGTTGACCTCAGATCCCGTTAAAACTGAAATCTAGAAACATTTCCCGTGATCTTAAGACGGTAAGATATACGCGACACACACGTATAGAGGACAATATGGAAGAAAAACAGCCGTGTTTTGATAACGCGTTAGCTTGTTTGACCGGTGACTGACTGACTGACCGTTATACGGTGTGGCGGGTGATGTTTTGACAGCTATTCGATTAATGTACGTAAATAATAGTCTGAGGCGATTAAAAAAATATCCGTTGTCGGTTTCAAACAGATATATGTATTTAATTGACTTGTAAACGCTCGTTTTTGTAGCTGCGACACCGTCAGTCAGAAACGCTTCGTGACGTCACTTCTGTAATGCGCTCATTAGTACAGTATCATAATAACACAATATTAAAGTACCATCTGACACCATGGTACTGATGTTTATGTACCACGATATTTGCATGCTACACAAAGATACTTTCACGAATAGTATGAAGTTGTTGTCAAAGTACTATGATATTACCATCTGATATAATCTATGTACTGTGGTAAAACCACAGTGTTTTTATAAGTGTGTGAAATGTCTTTTTATAAACTGTTAAGGCACCACAGGGTAAAAAAGCTAACAGATATCACCATACTACCCCACTTAATTATTCATCCTACATTAAAGGGTTAGTTCACCCAAAAATGAAAATAATTTCATTTATTACTCACCCTCATGTTGTTCCTTCATTCATCTTCTGAACACAAATTAAGATAGTTTTGATGAAATCCGACGAGGCCTGCATTCAAAGCAATGACATTTCCTCTCTCAAGATCCATAATGGTACTTAAAACATATTTAAAACAGTTCATGAGAGTTCAGTGGTTCTACCTTAATATTATAAAGCAACGAGAATATTTTTGTGCGCCAAAAAAACGACAATATAGTGATGGGCCGATTTCAAAACACTGCTTCAGAGCTTTACGAATCGAATCAGTGATTCAGATCTCCTATCAAACGGCTAAACTGCTGAAATCACGTGACTTTGGCTCTCCGAGTCACTGATTCAATTCGTAAAGCTTCATGAAGCAGTGTTTTGAAATCGGCCCATCACTATATTGTTGAAAAGTCATTGTTGTTGTTTTTTTTTTTGTTGGCACACAAAAATATTTTTGTCACTTTATATTATTAATATTGATCCACTGTACTCACATGAACTGATTTAAATATGTTTTTAGTACATTAATGGATCTTGAGAGAGGAAATGTCATTGCTGGCTATGCAGGCCTCACGGAGCCATCGGATTTCAACAAAAATATCTTAATTTGCGTTCTGAAGATGAATGAAGGACTTGCGGGTGTGAAACGACATGAGAGTGAGTAATTAATGACATTATTTTCATTTTTGGGTGAACTAACCCTTTAAGACAATTGTTTTATATTACAAGGTTTCTGTTATGTTTAAATATGCAGATTATTATGCACATATTTGCATACTTTCCAGAATGGAAATCTGAGTATTGGTTCAAATTTCTTGAGTTTTTTTACAAAGGGATCTCTCTTTTTATCGCTGCACAAACCAGAAAATACTTTCACCTTGTTTTAGGAATAAAATGTTATATAAATCAGTTGAACGATATATAAACAATCTCCTCTGTAAAAATCTTCAGAATATACACTACCAGTCGAAAGTTTGGAAACATTACTATTTTCAATGTTTGTGAACGAAGTCTCTTATGCTCATTAAGGCTGAATTTATTTCATAATAGATACAGAAAAAATAATAATATTGTGAAATATTATTACAATTTAAAATTATGGGTTTCTATTTTAATATACTTTAAAATATACTTTATTTCTGTGATCAAAGCTACATTTTCAGCATCATTAGTCCAGTCTTCAGTGTCACATGATCCTTCATGAATCATTCTAATATGCTGATTTATTATCAATGTTGGAAACAGTTGTGCTGCTTAATATTATTTTATAACCTGTGATACTTTTTCAGGATTCTTTGATGAATAAAAAGTTAAAAAAAAAATATCAGCGTTTATTTAAAATAGAAATCATTTGTAACAATATACACTACTGTTCAAAAGTTTGGGGTCAGTAATTTTTTTTTCTTTCTTTTTTTTTGAAAGAAATTAATACTTTTATTCAGCACGGATGTGTGAAATTGATAAAAAGTGATAGTAAAGATTTATATTGTTAGAAAAGATTTATATTTTGAATAAATGCTGTTTTTTTTTTAACCTTTTATTCATCAATGAATCCTGAAAAAAGTATCACAGGTTCCAAAAAAATAACTCTTTTCAACATCGATAATAACTGAGTATCAAATCAGCATATTAGTATGATTTCTGAAGGATCATGTGACAGTGAAGACTGGAGTAATGATGCTGAAAATTCAGCTTTGATCACAGAAATAAATTATATTTTAAAGTATATTAAAATAGAAAACCATAATTTTAAATTGTAATAATATTTCACAATATTATTGTTTTTTCTGTATTTATTCTGAAATAAATGAAGCCTTAAAGAGCATAAGAGACTTCGTTCAAAAACATTAAAAATAGTAATGTTTCCAAACTTCTGACTGGTAGTGTAGATATGAATAAAACTGTAAAGTTTACTACTGAAGTGGAGATTTCTGACTCTGACTCTTTCTAAAAAAGCAAATTTTGAGAAAACAACCTTTAAAGATATTGCAATTAAATACTACAAATGCAAATGGATAAACTGTAATAATATAAACACTTAAAAGTGTGTTTCGGATGGAAGCGAAATAGCCCAAAATATCAAAATTGACCAATGCATGAAAAAATAATGGTGTCTAGCCTTACAGTTCAATTTGCAAACTATTCAAATAATTACCAGACAATTTATGACGTGCTTAAAAATCTTAATCATTTTTCATGTTGTTAAGTAACCACTGACAGTGTGCAGATGTGAGCTTTTAATGCATTTGCAGGCAGGAAAAATGAAAGATGGTTAGAATATCAAACTAGTAATGGACTTTTTATGTTCTTGTTGGAGTCTGACAGCCTCAGCACCCATTAACTTTCATTGTATTCAGAAAGAACATTATCCTTTTGTGTTAAATAGACTAAAGAAGGCAATGCTGATTAGGAATGATGTGTGGATGAGCAAATAATGACAGGCCTTTTGTTTTTGGGTGAAAATCTAAAGATGTTGCTTGTTAAATAGTTAGATTAGGAGTTCATGTTATTGAGAAATGTAAAGATAACATTTACTGTAAAAGTGTGTTGATTAAAATAGATATTGCTTGTGGTGGCGGTGAAAATACAAGTACATTATCTGAACTAAAAAAGTTACTATTATTCCCTGATTGACTTTTTACTACCAGAATTTCATGTTGAAATTTGGCTCTTTGTAAATGCCTGTGTGTGTATCAGTGCTTTCTCTCGGTGGACAGACAGAATTACATTATCTGTAATCTGCAGAGGATTACTGGAGACTTCTGTTGTGAGATTAGCTGTTACCGCAGAGAGTTGTTGAAGACACATCTAGAACATACATCACACATCATCACTGAGCGACATACAGCACTGATCAGGGGTCAGATGTGTCTATACAGTGCATTTGGTGACAGATCATCCGGTAAAAACCATGTGAGAAAGGCAGTGGGTGTTTTGTTGTATTAGTCAACATGAAATCATATCCTGTTTCACTTAGAAATGTGCCACAGAAGTAAAATGTGTTGCGAATGCTGTTTAATGAGCTTATTTCACTGTTTATTACTGTCTACAGACTCTGTTTTTGTTATAATGAGTCTTAACATTGATGTATATGCTTGTTCATTTCAGATTTGAGCCACAATAAGTCCTTTTAATGGCCTCATCATGAAGGCTCAACTTCAGATAACAGGTGAGCTTTACAAAAAACTAATAATCTCTATTTTGTTATTGCAAGACTTCACATTTGTCATTTTGTTTGCACTCATTTTAATATAGGCCTTGTCTTGTTATTATTTTAAGTTGTCAGCTATCTGGATATTTTGTTGAATACTTTGAATAGATGTCATTGTTTCTGTTATCTTTTGTTAGTTCTGTCCGCTAAGCTGCGGGACAGTAAGAAGAATTGGTTTGGGCCCAGTCCTTACGTGGAGGTGTGTGTGGACGGCCAGTCCAAGAAGACGGAGAAATGCACCAACACTCACAGTCCCAAGTGGAAACAGTCTCTCACTGTGTAAGAGCGAAATATTGTACTAAAATGAGTCACTGTTGAGTTACAGAGCTGATCCAGAATCAGTATTTATTATCTTTATATTGTTCGGTTACACACCGTTTGTTAACATTAGTTAATATGAACTAACAATGAAAAATACTACTAAAGCATTTAATAATCTTTAAGGTTAATTTCATTATTTACTAATATATTATTAAAATCAAAAGTATCTGTTAACATCATTTTAACTCAATCATGAAATAAAGTTAAATGAACAACAAATAGTTATATTTTAATGAACTAACATTAACAAAGAGTACTAAGTGCTGTAACAAAGGCATTGCTCATAGTTAGTTAATATTAATTAGTGCATCAACTAATGGGACCTTATTGTAATGTGTTACCTATCATTCTGAACTCAATCTCCAGACTAAAAAATTATGTTGTTATTCACATAACTGCAATATTAATGTTTAATGACTCTTGCATTGTTATGTTAGTGTTTTTGATGTACTATTATAGCATTTATTCATATTTTGAATTATAATTTCAGTTTTTATTTATGTTTTCAGTATTTTTTAATGTACTTTTTTTTGTAATATTATTTTTGTGCTTTTTAATAATTCTATTAAGATTTGGATTTATTAGATTGTATTTATTTTAGTTTTAGTAATTTTAGTACTTAAAGTACTAGGCCAAGGTAACATTTCAAATATTTGTTTGAGTTTTTCATCTAATATATATTATATATATATCTGCTTGCTTAGTGCACTCGACATTTTATAGATACATAAAAGTAAAGTAAATTTTTTCTTCTTTTTTGGTTTATCTTATATATTCTCGTTATATTAGTTTATTTTTAATGCATAAAAATATGGCTAGATTATTGAATGTTAGCAGTTGAATTGTGGAATACAAAACCTTTAAGTCAGCTTTATTTCAAATGATGCAAATGATGTAAAACTGTAATTTTTACATTTTGCTCTGTTGATCATATTCCCTGCAGGATTGTCACCCCTTTCAGCAAGTTAATTTTCCGGGTTTGGAGTCACCAGACACTTAAAGCGGACATTTTGCTGGGCTTGGCCACTCTGGAGGTCAGCGAGACCTTAAAAGCCAACAATATGAAGAGTGAGTTTCCATATTCTCCACTTTGTGAATCTCATTATTCAGAGTCAGGTCTCTTTAGTGTGTGTGTGTGTGTGTGTGTGTGTGCACTCAAGAGTTTGAGTTTTATTGGCTCTTTGTAATGGAGGCAGGTGAACTGACTCATGCTACCAAACAAAGGGTCTTTTCAGAGACTTATGTGGGAATCATGTGACCGCTCACCGCTGGTGAGAATTATAGAACTGGGGATTGAGTTGAGGGCGTTGATTAGCCTGGAACCAGGTTACCATTTCCTTTTTCTGTGACCTGAAGTGTTTGCTTAGTGAAGCCAATTTAGCTATCCAGGTCATCTGTGAATATGACTTAACTGGTTTTAAGCTTTAAAAACTTATATTTAATCAGTTTTATATTGCTCTTTTGGTAAAACATGCTACCAAGCCGTAATGATGTCAGTTTCTTTCAATAAATCATTTAAATCAATTCTTGACTCAGTCTGAATGAATCATTCGTGAAGCAAGTTCATTTTTAAAAAATCCTTATTTAATAAGCAATGGAAAAGCCATGGTCAAATAGTGTTTATGGGCTGAAAATATGAATTTTTCATGTTGAAGATCATGTGTTTGTGTGTCTGTCTCAGTTTGCGAGGTTGTGCAGACTTTGCAGTTGAGTTCAGACCGAGAGCGTTCGGAGGTGGTTGGAGATCTCTCAGTGTGTCTGGATGGACTGCAGGTGGATGCCGAGACTTTTGCTTCAGAGGAACAAAAGCACAGTGAGACCTTCTTTATCTCTGCTGTTTTCCAGCAACAGTTCAGTCATTTAGATTCTCTGCTGTTTAAAATAGAGATTTCCCACACGTGAAGTTGTGTAATGTTTCTCTTCAGTCACAGATGCTGTTGTAAATGGAGAACCCAAACTGAACGGGGATGTAGCAGCGAGGTAAAATAAAGATTGCTTCACTCTGCTGTGCAGTTTGTGAAGGAATATCATCACATTATGTGCAGAAAGAGCATTTCTTCGTTGCTTTTGTTTGAATTCATGGTGAAATTAGCTCTCGAGGGAAATATCTTGATTGCTCGCTCTGTGCACTTGATATTTTATAGATCATAACACAAGATTTATTATTAATACATAAAATTAGAGTGAATTTTTTTTTCTTTAGTTTATATCCTCATTATTTTGGCTTACATAAGATGCATAAAAATATCCCCAGATTATTGAATGTTAGCAGTTGATTTGTGGAATATAATAAATGAATGTCATGCACATAAAACAGGATTGTTTTAACTGTTAAAAAATATTATATAATGTATTGCATTTCCTTTATATTATGAATGACACCTATTAATGTTAAAAAGATATTGTATTAGTTGAAAATCACCTGCTTTAATTACTGGAATCATCTTGAGTAAACCTCAACCTTTAGTTTTTGCAGTAACATTTTACAATAAGGTTTCATTTGTTAACATTCGTTAACATGAACTAACAATGATCAATACTTCTACAGCATTCATCTTGGCTAATGTTAATATCAACATTTACTAATGTATTTTTAAGATCAAAACTTGTAACGTTACCTAATGCACACTGAACTAACATACAGTATATATGAACAAAGGTTAATAATAAATACCATCATTGTTAGTTCATGTTAGTTAATGCATTAACTAATGACATTATTGTAAAGTGCTAACGTTTTTGCATTGCTGTTTGCACTAATTGACATTTGCGCCTGTTTGTTGTTGGTCTAGTCGAGATTCTTCTCCATCCAGTGACATCACTGATGATGCACCACTGCCCAATGGTCATGCGGTGGGAAGCACTGGGTCTTCCTCTCCATCCGCAGGGGCTCTAAGACCACCGCGTCCACCTCGACCCCAGCGACCTCCGCCTGCCTCGCCACATAAACCTGCTTCCTCCAACGGTAGAGAACCTTATTAATAGGGGTGTAACAATATTTTGTGTCACATGTGATGCTATTTTAAAGGTTCCTAATTGTGTTTTGGATTCTCCTGTAATAGGTTTACATGCATCCAAGGTCAAAAAACACTTTGTTTCATAATATACATTGCAGCATCAGTTCTTTTCTCTCAGTCTGTTGTGATTGGTCGACTGCTTACAGCACTCATTACAGTGTTTGAGGGCGGGTCAAAGCAGACATTCATGGGTAGTAAATGAAGACCATAGGCTGGAATTATGCAAATTTGTTACAAAACTACATAGGGGGGAGACAGTAACTCCATTTATCTGCACTTTGATCTTAAAACTTTACAGTCCTTTTACATTCACAAACAGCTGTATTACACACTACATGAAAGGTCAGATCCGAGTTCACTCTAACTATTGACTTCGTTGTTTTTTTTTTTAAGCATCCTCTGCTGGCTCCACTCCCACTCACGGCAGCAGAGCTCCCAGCCCGGAGACGTCTCCACGAGTGTGTGTGAATGGAGAAACGGAGAGTCAGGGGTCAAGCTCAGGTTCAGGGTCAAATCAGCCCCCCAGTGCCAGTCCAACGCCACCCAGAGCTTCACTAATCACTAACAGCCCTCTTCCTCCTGGGTATGTGATACACTTACAGTGAAGAGAAATTAAAAGCAAGTACCCATGAAATCAAAAACCTTTCTACTTTTATTAGTTTAGATGTATTATTTTCTAATTTACTTGCTATATTTAGCTTATTGAAAGATATGATCTCAAATATCCAAATGATGCCACTAATAAGAGCCGATTCTACTGCTGCATGAATAAATGAATGTCAATAAAGACACTTTATAATAATATGCCTGTATGGATTTAGACTGATATGTTTAATGGATTTTCTTATTGTTTCTTGGTGCGTAGCTGGGAGCAGAGAATGGATCAGAACGGCCGCGTTTACTATGTGGATCACATTGAGAAAAGAACCACATGGGAAAGACCAGAACCGCTACCACCGGGGTAACCAGTGATCTGATTTTCATTGTTTTGCTGCTAATAGATATTTAAATTGCATATTGCATAAGTATGTGTTAATTAAGGTACCTAAACAGATGCAAAAGAGATGATTTTATGTAAAGCAGAAAATTTAGAGAAAATCTCACTGATTTGTCATTATGCCCTTATATATTATTATATATTATATATTATATTATTTTATTTTATGCTTTTTTATTTTCTGACCTATGAAACCCTTTTAGCTGCATTTTATGTATGAAATATTAATGCTACTAATAATATCTTAAACCAACAATAATAATGAGAATTATAATTAATATAATTATTATTATTTTTATTATTATTTGTTGTTTTCAGAAATCATCATAAAAATTATTGTTGTATAATCATCAAAAAAATATGTTTTTTATAAAAAACTAAAAATATAAAAAAATTAATAACTTATCATTGTAAATATTTTAATAAGAATAATAATTATTATTTTATAATAACTAATTTTTAAAATATTTACCATTTTAATTTTGATGTTTATTATTATTACTAAATAAATATAATTAATTATTATAACAATAATAGTAATAATAGTTGTTATGAGCAATCATCATCAAAATTATCATTGTAATTTTTTTAATAATAATAATTGGTCATTTTTAATATTTTTTTAAAAATAATAATACTAAGGTCAAATGTGAAGACGTCCTTAATGAGCAGTTGTTTAGAGACTTCTGTGTGTTTGTGTGGTAGTTGGGAGCGTCGCTTGGACCCGATGGGCCGTGTTTACTATGTGGATCATATAATCCGAACCACCACATGGCAAAGACCCACACTTGAGTCGGTCCGGAACTATGAAGAGTGGCAGAACCAGCGCAGCCAGCTGCAGGGAGCCATGCACCGCTTCAACCAGAGATTCATCTATGGAGTGAGTATATATGTAAACGTTGACTCTTTTCAAACGCGTTTAAAAGCAAGGATGTCAGGATTTCCTCTATGACCTGAGCTGAGGGTGTTATTGTTCTTATTCCTTATCTCTTCAGCAGCAGGAACAGCTTGTGCCTACAGCTAATAAAGAGTTTGACCCTCTGGGTCCTCTGCCGCCGGGATGGGGTGAGTCACCACTCTTTCATTTTTATGCTGCAGAAAGAGGAAATCACATTTCACCCTCATAATAGAGCGGCTCACACTGTCTTTACTTGAGCGTCACCCTCGAATTTCTGTTTGTTTTGTTCACAGAGAAACGGACAGACAGTAATAGGAGGATGTATTTTGTTCACCATCCTACGAGATCCACACAATGGGAAGATCCTCGCACACAAGGGTGCGACAGTGTTATATTTTAGTATTATTTTTAATTTTTTTGGATTAGCTTTTAGTTTTATATTTTCAGTTTTTAATTTTAGTTATGTTAGATATATTTTGTTTTAATTTATTTTTATTTCAGTTTTAGTTTTAGTTTTTATTTATTTCCAGTTAGTCATTTTAGTTAATCTTAAACTTATTTCAGTTAGTTGCCAAAGCAATATTTCTAATTTTTGTTCAATTTAAGTTTTTCATCTAATAATTATATTTTATTTTTTTCAATTAAATGTAGTTTTAGTTAACCACAATAACCCTGAACACAGCTAAATTGCCTCCATTCTATATGATATTAATTATTTGCTGTAAAACGTCACAGAATAAGCTGACAATGAGCATTATTTTCTGAATGAAATGTTTTTGTTCGTCAGGTTGTTGAATGAGAAGCCTTTGCCGGAGGGTTGGGAGATGAGGTTTACAGTGGACGGGATTCCTTATTTTGTCGATCACAACAGGAAAACGACGACATATATCGACCCTCGTACAGGAAAATCCTCCCTGTGAGCCATTTTAATTGCTTAATGTATAAAGAGAAGGTCTTTTGTGACATCCTCCAATTGCAGTGTTTGCAGATGTATATAATTACGTTCACTTCAAAATATGTTGCATAAGTCAGATGCTGTTTAATGCAGTTAAATGCTGCTTCGTGTTGTTTTTAAACAATATTGTCTGTTGATGTATTGCAGCCAGGTTTTGGTGTAGTTTTACAGTCTTGTTTCTGTCTTTGTGAACCTGCAGTGAGAACGGCCCTCAGATCACATACGTACGAGACTTTAAAGCCAAAGTGCACTATTTCCGCTTCTGGTGTCAGGTAAGAGTGACTTCAGTTACAAACTCTCAGTTTTTTAGTTGCACCCTAAATCTTCAAAAATCATCCTGCTATTGTTCTTTCATTATAATAAATTTTGTTTTTAATATCAAAGCAACTAGCAATGCCTCAGCATATTAAGATCCACGTCAGTCGCAAAACACTCTTCGAGGACTCGTTTCAACAGGTGATTGACATTTTTGACCAGTTAATTCTGGTATACGTGTGTCATCATGTGGCATGTAGAAAGAAGTTAAATATTTCTAAATCGATCTGTTTAGATTATGAGTTGCCATCCGCAAGATCTGAGAAGGAGATTGTGGATTATTTTCCCAGGAGAGGAGGGACTTGACTATGGAGGCGTGGCCAGGTATATTACATAATTTACAGGAAGTGATGACTTGATTTGAAATACGTGCACACACAATAATATTGTTTCTGTCATAGGGAATGGTTCTTCCTGCTCTCTCACGAGGTCTTGAACCCCATGTACTGTCTGTTTGAATATGCCGGTAAAGACAACTACTGCCTGCAGATTAATCCCGCCTCCTCCATCAACCCCGACCACCTCAAGTACTTCAAGTTCATTGGCCGGTTCATTGCTATGGTATGACGCTCGAGTTATGATGATAACCAGCTAACTAATGCCTGTGCTGGATAGTGGGTCATAGTTTAAAATGCAATTAAATTATTATTTGTGCATTCTCTCTCTCTCTCTCATAGGCTCTCTTTCATGGAAAGTTCATAGACACCGGCTTCTCTTTGCCCTTTTATAAGCGCATCCTGAATAAACCTCTGGCTCTGAAAGACCTGGAGTCCATCGATCCGGAGTTCTACAACTCGCTCATCTGGATCAAGTGAGTGAGGATGACGAGTTAAAAGATGTGTTGAATGAGTTACAGAGACAATAAGAAGCAAGAGTAAGGGCTTGGGGATTAAAACTGTGAAAATAAGGGATAGGAGAAAATTAACAATCCCAGTGACTGGTCTTAATTACAAAATAAACACAGTGCTATTTTTAATCATGTAATTTGAGATGATGATGTTTTTCTACAGGGATAATAATATTGAGGAATGTGGCTTGGAGATGTTTTTCTCAGTGGATAAGGAGATTTTGGGAGAGGTCACCACTCATGACCTCAAACCTGATGGAGGAAACATTCAGGTGACAGAGGAAAATAAAGAGGAGTACATCAGGTAAGGAATCTCATTCATAGAGCACAGATGGATTTCAGACAATGTGAATGTTAGTATATGTATATTAAGGCTGCCCCTAATCAACTAGGTTGACTAGAAGAGGCTTAGTCGACCAAAATTGTTTTAGTCGCAGAAAAAAAGGGACAGATCGTTAACAGCGATTCTTTGTAGTTGCATTATGTTCATTCATTGACCTCAAATATGGCTTATCACATGAAACATGGCCACTCAACGTTAACCTAGATAAATGTTACACTATTATTAGGCACATACTCAAGTGTTTGTGCGGAGTGTGGAAGCTGAAGTATCATTACGCTTACTGAACGACATGGACATGGACTTGCATTTAACTTAAGATAGCCTGTAATTTTTGGTCTTACATCATTTGAAACACTAATTTTATTTGTGTGCACTCACAATAACAACAAAAGGATGTGCTTTTGAAGGATCTGCTTTCTGCCGTCAGTGTACTTGAGCGTGTCAAAAATAATTAAACTCAGTCTGATCTTGCCTCACAGGCATGAGAAATGCATCTATCGAAAGCTTGTACCGGTAATGTAAAATAAACCGATTGA
Source organism: Ancherythroculter nigrocauda (assembly GCA_036281575.1). Lineage (NCBI taxonomy): Eukaryota > Metazoa > Chordata > Actinopteri > Cypriniformes > Xenocyprididae > Ancherythroculter > Ancherythroculter nigrocauda. Next base: position 1,905,181 of record VTFQ01000012.1, read on the forward strand.
AATGGAAAACAAATATTCTCAGAGTAAGGTGCATATAGGTGCATGCAATAGAATTGTGCCGATATTCGGTAATGCGATATATATCGCGATAATGAATATGCACGGCATTGTTATCGTGGGCATTTCAAAATACCGTAAATAATAATTTATTACCAATTATTACAATTTTTATAATGCATATAAGAATACTTTCCCCATCAGCCGTATAAAACGCACAACACCGCTGTATTCTGCATCAAAAGAACACGTGCTCAGATGTAAACAAGCCCAACGTGCATGAGAAGCAGATTAGGCTATGTAGGCATTTAATCATCTTTTGTACGATTTATATGGTTTATTAATATAAATGTGCAATTAGTCGACTAATCACTCAAATAAACGACTACTAGTCGACTATAAAATTCTTTAGTCGAGGGCAGCCCTAATACACATGCATGATGCATTGCATCAATTTATAAAGAATCTTTTTGACAAGCAAATAGTTACTCCCATATTAGCCCTAATATCAGTGAATGATCAACCATGTGGCAGGTTGGTTGCTGAGTGGAGGTTGTCCAGAGGCGTTGAGGAACAGACTCAGGCGTTCCTCGAGGGCTTTAATGAGGTCTTGCCACAGCAGTACCTGCAATACTTTGATGCCAAGGAACTGGAGGTACAAACTACAATTCATAATGTTGAAAGGCTTTTTGTTGTGATTCATAGATAATCAATAGGTACAGGATGATAGATTAGGAATGTGTTACTTTTTAACTGGAGGGTTGTTTTTGTTTAAAGCCATGTAAATAAGTCCATAGTTTCTCTACATGTGTCTTTTGTATATTCTGAACTGTAGGTGATGCTGTGTGGGATGCAGGAGATTGATCTGGGTGACTGGCAGAGGAACACCATCTACAGACACTACGCTCGCAGCAGCAAACAGATCGTCTGGTTTTGGCAGGTTAGACTGACCAGCAGCTGTTAGTCTCACACTATAACACTCCAGCATCAACCACTGGTTAAATCAAACCCAAATGATCATAAATGTGGAGATGCTGCCATATTGATGTTCTGTCTGTCTGTGTTTAGTTTGTGAAGGAGATCGACAATGAGAAGCGTATGCGACTGCTGCAGTTTGTAACCGGCACATGCCGACTTCCTGTCGGGGGATTCGCCGACCTTATGGGTAAGGGTCAAAGTTTGTCAGTGTCATGCCAAACTATTGATGATATATTAAAATGACTGTAATGTAGTATGTTTCTATTCTGATCAGGGTTATTATTGTTAACTAAAAACAAAAATGCATTTTCATTACTTGAAATAAAATAAAATATTAAATTAAATTTAAAATAAAATATTTAAAACACCCAACTTTAATAGTAGGGGTGTGACGATACACGATATTAGGTTCACGAGAACGAGACAATAAGAAATACTATATTTAAGAAATCTTCCATGCACAAAATGCGACTGTAAAAATAATCTTTTATTTGACTGAAAGTCACAAAGAAGCACTTATCATTTAACTAATCTAGCGCTGTCACTAACGGTTATTTTGGTAATTATTTGAGTAATCGGATAATATTTTTTGTGTTAATAAAAGTAGACCCCAGTAAATAGCCTTTAAATGACTTAAAATACATATTTATTATAATAATGAAGCAATAATAATTGCTTTAAATAAAGTATCAAATGCAAGTAGTATAATAAACAATCAACCCATGTATATTATGCATTATAACAAATGCCTGCAGAGGGCGCCAAATGTTAGTGTAGGTTTATTAATGATAGCGCTATGCCATATTGTATATGCTGTATATGTGTTTATTGATCAGAATATATGTTGTATTTCTGTAGGGAGCAATGGGCCGCAGAAGTTTTGTATTGAGAAAGTGGGTAAGGAAAACTGGCTGCCGAGGAGCCACACATGGTAAGATCAGAAATCATTTTTAATTACCATAATGTACAGTATGCAGGCCTGTTTTAATAAGAATTTTCAGATGGTTTGCATCAATGCACATAAATGACCAGCATGCAATCTTCAAGCTAAAAATAAATTAATAATAGTATATACAAACACACTTGGTTTATTTTCATTTTTTACCCCACCAGCTTTAACCGTCTGGATCTGCCGCCCTATAAAAGCTACGAGCAGTTAAAGGAGAAGCTGCTGTTCGCCATCGAGGAAACCGAAGGCTTCGGTCAAGAGTGATGCATGCGCACGACAGCGCCTTTTTTAACACGTTTCCATGACAACACACATCAGCTTTCGCCGTCATATCAAAAGCTGCCGCTGCTGCTACTTCAAACCAGGAACGAGGGATAAACCGTGTTCTGTTGGAAGGAAATCTGTGGGCTTTGGCTTCCATTTCCCGTTTTCTTGCCATCCACTTCTGATTTATGCTGCCTTAGTCAATGATCAACGCGGCCAGACATCGGCTCACTCTATGCACACTGTGATCCTCTAACTCTTAATGACTTGTCTCTTCTCTAGTAATGCACATGCAACAGACTCTGATGTTTATTTTTCCTCTACAACTTGAAGTGTGAGTTTGCATGGTGTGTGTCTGACCGAGTCTCTTCTGTTGTGTGTACATGCAAGTCAGTTTTTATCGCCAGTGCAGAATTGCACCTTCATACATAAATGAATCCTTTTTAAGATTAGCAGTTAAAAAGAAAGGTTTGCACTTGATTAGTGAAAACACTGGCATAGTGATTAATGGCTAATGCAAAACCTGGTCATATTTCACCTCAGAATCCTGAGAATATATTGCATGAAGAAAATGAGACTTTTTACACTATTTTGTGTGACATTTAAGCACATTTTCCCCTTAAACATTATTTGACATTATTGTATTGCAGGAAAATCTCGTTCTTAGTACTGTAACAGTTGCAAAAGATAGTCTTCATTTTTTTTATGCAAAATATAATTTATTTTTATTTTGATGTGAGCTTTGACCTGGAAATGGCTGCAGTGAGAGTATGTATTTGGGTTCACGTACAGCAATAGTCCATCAAAAAATGTCACTGTTAAAATATTCACTTTCTTACCAATCATGAATTCATAAACTACACGACTAATGTTATAATGTTAGCCGATTTAGTGTGATCAAATCTTTTGTATCTTTAAAAAAAAAAATGATGTTCACCAAAATCACTAATTTTGCAGGAAGAATTAGTGCAAAATGTGCTTTATTTTGGAAAAGAATAAAGTGTGTTTGTGTCGTAGAGATGTTACAGCTTTTGGTTGACAGCATTTGTTGTTATGCCGAAGATTTAGTCCTGATCTCATGGATATTCTGTTTATTTTAAAGACTTCTTCTTCAGATGCAAAACACAAAACCAGGACTGTAAATATCAGTGTACAAAGAATAACTTATGATTATAACAGATTTAGACGTAGGATTTGAACCATGCAAAGAGTTTTTGTGTTCACTTTAGCACAGATTCTGAGAGGATAGTGTGCATTTCTTTTCCAGAATGTGAATTTGATTCATTTACAAAGTAAATGAGTACATTGAATTGAATCCATCAGGTCATTAGAAACAGACTTTTCAGTAGGATGTCTTGCTGCAGAGCACTTTATTTACTTTGTATCAGATTGTTTGGGTTAAACTGACAAATAAAGGTCAAGATGGAAACTGTCCAGCTAAACGCCCCACATCTGATGTTACGTGTTTCGTGTCTTAAAACATTTTGTAGTTCTGAATATGTAAAGGCCTTTTTATTTTCTTAACACTGTACATCATGTAATGATTAGCCTGCGATCTATAACACATTAACATCGAGTAGGCTGGGTTTAATGATCTGGATTATATTTATTTTTCTTAAGTGAATGTGTACAGTTGAATGATTAATATAAAGATACCAATTTATTCTCAGCTGAAAAAAAATAAATAAATACATTAAAATGGCATTGTTCTTTTCTTCTTATTTACTCTATACGTTTAACATTACCAAAGTTTGCCAAAGTATAGGAGTCATTCCACGAAACTTGAGTCCTTCTGACCTTTTTCAGTGTATTTTATCTGTTGGGTCACCAAAATATATTTTTAAAAGCTTTTCTTATTAATTGAAATGTCTCCTTTAATAATGTTTAAAAACACGACATACATTTTATCTTCATATTAGAAATTATTTAGTTTTTTTTCAGTTGACGCCACCTATTTTATCACGTCCCTCAAGGCCTTCTATGAAAGTGTTCTTGGGATATGAATAATAAAATGAGAAAAAAAGTCCATTCATTTTGCCATTCCCATAAATATCCATCTGTGTCTATTTTTTTTTAAAGTAAATTCATGATTATTCATTAAAATCACATCATTTAGTTCCATACCTCAGTAACCCCTCAACCCCGTTACACAAACCATAATGAACTGATGCTTATGTGACATCATTAATAGGAAGTGACATCATAGAAGTCTTCTGAACAACATTGTGAGCAAGTTACCACCACCTTTAATAATTATAACTAAATTATGTTGTGAAATTGTGTTTGTCAAGCTTAACGACTCAACCCCGTTACATTAATTAAAGATAGAAAACTATTACTTGTGAAAATTATCTTTGTTATTTCAACATTATTCATGATTTCTTAATATCATGCATGTCATGTGATCTCCATTTATTCACTAGATTTAGAGCAGTGGCCAAAAAACTCAACCCCGTCACACCTACATTTTTATTATTATTATTTTTGTGAAAAAGTAATTTAAAGTTAGTTGAATTCAGTCTGAAATGTTCACTGATTTTAGTTCAAATTCTGAAGTTAAGCCTTTGATCAAAGGTCACAAAAAGTGTCCATTTCAGGCTTTAGTAGCAAAAGTGTGAGATTTTATGTAACTTTTATATTTGCAATGACTGAATTAGTGTGAGGGTCATCTGATTAATAGGAAAGTGTTGATTTTATCACAAAAACATTTTATAATAATATTCAGAGAGCTCCCATAGTGTCCATAACTTAAAATAATGACCATTAATAATAGGGATTTGATGCTTGAGATGAGAAAATATGTTTTTCTGGAAGATAAATATGTCATTAATGTTGTGGGGTGTTCAGAAAAGTGATACATTTTGGTAAAATGACTCATAAGGAGAAATGAAATGCAGTACTGGAATTTTATTCAGTATTTAGTATTATTTAAAAATAATACATATATAAAAATGTGGTTTGTAACACTGGCAAATTCCATTGTTATTAGATTATTAGATTAATTTATTACTGGAAATATTCAGTGTTCTGTTGTGGGCAATTGAAAGATTAAACTATTTAATAATAAATATAAAATAACCCTTACTACATTGAATTTAAATGTAGTAAATGTAGAACTCTTAAGTAACCTGATTTTTTTTTCGTAAAGATAATAAACATAAAGAAGTGAAAAAGTGACAGAACCGGAGCGTCAGAGATCGTGTTTCCGGTCGGACTCTTCTTGTGTCGCACTCTCTTCCGCTTTGCCTCCATTAAAGGACTCGGCGGCGGTTCGCGGGTCAATTTTTAAAACTTGTTTGGCAGAATCCGATATTAATCGGAGCCATCCGAACAGCAATCATGGTAAGACTTCATTGTTTATCTTATTAGTGTGTGATTTATCAATTATCTTAATATTTCTGTCGATTAGTTACGTTTTTTTAATTTAAAATGTCTGCGTTATCATTACGTTGGTGATACGTAGAGCACAACAGCTTGCTATGCTGTAAGAAAAAAGTACCCAAAAATATTAAATTCGGGATTTTGAAGCGTATTAAAAAGTGTAGTTTGTTCTTAAAATGTTTGTTAAACGAAATACCGAAGTAATAATCTAAAATCCAGTCAGGAGAGTAAATGAGCGCTAAAGGTGACCGTCGTTTGTTTGCTTTTGCAGTCAAACTCGAGCTTAAAGGCTTCAATTTAAACTATTTAATTGTATAATATTATATATGTTGTAAAAGAATTCACTAAATTGTTTTACAATAGTTCTTTAGCTGTATAAGTATATTGTTTACGTTTTCATGTCCAGTGAGTTGTGCAGCGCTAACAGGAAGAGGACTTTTATTTTGCTTATTTCTGATTATGTCTCCAATAATACTCTATAGATTTCAGTGCTTTAGGCATTCGCATTAGCCTAGAATTGTATTTCTCAGTTTCTAATCAGTCTTCAAAACACATTGGACTTTACTAAAGTATTAAACTTGTTTCTTTAATAATTGACCATTAAAGGTGCAATATGTAATATTTTCGCAGTAAAATATCCAAATCCACTAACGCTAGGCCAGTGTTATAGATTTTTTTTCACTTGAGTACTTAAAATATCCTAAATGTTTGCAACTATTTGTAAATCGTGAGAGAATTTCATACTTGGTTCAAATATATTAACATATTTACTGACATATTGCTTATAAAATTAATAATTAAACTTTATTTGAAGTACTACGTGTGCACATTTCTTAACATTAAGCCTAAAATGTGTTTTATATTGATAAGGATTGTATGATCTCTGTATAATATCAGTCTTTAAATGTAAGATATTTGAAGTATTCTTGCAATAGTTCCACTAGAGCACCATCAGCTCTTCTTCAGTATATCTTTAGTTGAATCTCAGCAATAATTCTGCACAATTAAAGTGCATTAAAGATGCAATATGTAAGAATTTTGCAGTAAAATATCCAAAAACCACTAGGTCAGTTACAATATCCCAAATGTTTGCAACTATTTGTAAATCGTGAGAATTTTAACCAAGACTCCGGGATGTGTGAGGAGTCTCCTGTCAATCGCGTTACCCTCGGCTTCCGGTTTTATTTTGTAGAAACCATGGAAACACCGAAGACTTTAATATTATGTTTTAATAGACAAGGGAACAATCTTGGAGACATCCCAAGGTTCCGCGCTCAAACTTGGCGTCAAGCTACGCCTTTGTTTTGAATAGCCTCTAGCGGACAGAAATCTTACATATTGCACCTTTAAGTTGCACAAGTCCAGATATTATTTGTTGGCAGTATCAGCTGGCTTATAGTGGCTGAAGTATCTAACTCTTGTCTCTTTGTCTTTCAGACGGTCGGTAAGAGCAGTAAGATGTTGCAGCACATCGACTTTCGGATGCGCTGCATCCTGCAGGACGGGCGGATCTTCATCGGTACATTCAAAGCATTCGACAAACACATGAACTTGATCCTGTGCGACTGCGACGAGTTCAGAAAGATCAAGTAAGTCCTTGTGAAACTTAAACTCAGTCCTTTATCAACATTCAGCATATCAGTATTCATCAATCCATGTCTTTGGCAGACCCAAGAACTCCAAGCAGCCGGAGCGAGAGGAGAAGAGGGTGTTGGGTCTGGTTTTGCTCCGGGGAGAGAATCTAGTTTCTATGACAGTAGAAGGACCTCCTCCTAAAGACGTGAGTGTTTTGAGTCGTTTGAATGGCTTTTTCTTCTAAGTGCCGAGAGTGACGTGGTTTTGTTGTGTCCTGTGACAGACTGGCATCGCCCGCGTGCCGCTGGCCGGAGTGGCTGGAGGTCCAGGTGTCGGCAGGGCTGCAGGTCGAGGCGTTCCCGCTGGAGCACCGATGGCACAGGCTCCCGCTGGACTCGCCGGACCCGTGAGAGGAGTCGGTGGCCCGTCACAGCAGGTAACAATTTGTAGTAACTTATGATTTTGTGATGCATTCAGTTTTTCATGATTTGCATTGTTCACTATTTCAAGGTGTTTTATATTGAGTTTTCATTTTAAAGAGTTTAAAAAAAAAACATGATAGATTGAATGTATTGCACACCTTGTGCTTGTATCATTGTATTTGTATATAACATTCAATGACTGTTTAATAATTTCATCCCATTTATTTATTGGTGCTATTTATTGTTAGCAATTGTGCACCACAGATTATTTTGAAGATGACAATTTAAGTTTGTGCTACATTAATTTCACTAATATGCTAATAAGAATTTGAGTGAAATTGGGCAGTAGGATAAAACCATATCAGTACAGTTTAATACTAATTATTTTATTACAAATTGTGACATGTAAAGTGTTTTTTCCCTTTATTAAATTAACTTAATTTTCAAGTTGTTAAATTTAATTTATATATTTTATATACACGCATTACTAATAAACAATATTTTATTTGTATTTAACAATTAATAGTCCATTTTTTTGCCCCCAAAATTTACGTCTGCTACGTTTGTCATTTGTGACGCCTTGGTTTATTTCATTATTAATAATAGTAATAATATTGGGGTTGTCAAATGATTATTTTGGTAATAATTATTTTGATGAGTTTTTGTGGTAATAAAAATTGACCCAAGCCTATAAAATGACTTAAAATACATATTATAACAATTTTTGGTTCAAATGTTTCAAAAGCAAATAATCATACGGTTTTATAGAACACTGATAATATATATAATATAATACAATCAACTATTATAACAAATGCCTGCAGAGGGCGCCAACGGCCTGGTGAGGTTATCCCTCTTTACAGAAGATCAAATCCTTGTTTAATATTGATCTAAACAACATTTAATTCAAATTTCCACTTAATCTTTAATATTTAGTGTCTACTTTATGATAGAAATGCCATGGCCACTGTAGATTCTTGAACAAGAACATGTGGACATCAAAATATGTGAACTCAGAGTGAAGGTTTAAACTTTTATTTTGAAATCACGAACAGATCGCATGTTTAGAAACATATTGATGTTTTCTCCTGTGTAGATGTAGGTTTATAAATGATTTACCTTACAAATCTGATGAAATGGCACAGATTGTGTTCCCAGATGAACCCAAACTCACAGCATATGCATGGATGCGGTTTGTAATGTAAATAATTTCATATGGCGCAGCATTTGGTGTGAGCAGTACCGCTCTGAGACGCCCGTAACCTACACTCATACAAATAAAGTGCATATATATTAATCATTTTTGCTCACTTTTGTGCCATTTGCATGGAAACACAACTGCCCTTCTCTTTCTAACCCATCATGTCTCTCTCAGGTCATGACCCCTCAGGGCAGAGGCACAGTCGCGGCAGCCGCTGCGGGAGCCAGTATAGCCGGAGCCCCCACACAGTACCCTCCGGGTCGAGCCGGACCGCCTCCACCGATGGGCAGAGGAGCGCCACCACCAGGTAAGACTGGCTCTGCGTTACAGTGTCTTTCTGATGGCTGTGCTGATTCGCCAGCTGTGATGACATCAATGTTTTCTGAGGGCGATGACGAGTCCGCTTATGTTGAAAGCAGGATTACACTGAGCTCAGAGTCACATGGCTGTATAACAAACACGCATCCTGTTGTGTGATAGTTAACGTTCACCCTTGTGCTTGTGTCTCTCCTCTGCCGCAGGGATGATGGGACCTCCTCCAGGCATGCGGCCGCCCATGGGACCACCGATGGGAATGCCGCCCGGCCGCGGCGCTCCGATGGGAATGCCTCCCCCTGGCATGAGGCCGCCACCGCCTGGAATGAGAGGTAAAGCCTGTTCAGTAGCTTCACATGAATCTGAGTGAAATGCATGTTTCATGATTTCTAACTTATCTTCTGCACTTCCTCCAGGTCCTCCTCCTCCAGGCATGCGTCCTCCCAGACCGTGAACCTCCTCACTGGACTAAAGTGTTTGAGATCCGTCTTTTCCTTGTACAGGAAAGTTTGGCTGCAAGTTCTTGTATAGTTTGATTTTTGTATTTTTTTTTTTTTTTTTTTTTAATAAAGTGTCTAATTTGACAGTTTTAATATGACTCTTGTGTTTCTCTCAAATGATGCCTGTTAAATGTCCAATAAACAATATGCTGAGCTGATTTTTACTACTAGATGCAATTAAATGGCCTAAAAACATGCATTATAGAAGTTCATAACACAAACTCATGATGCATCTCTTAACTTAAGCATAAATTGCATGTTCTCAATGTTTAATTCATGCATATATGGTGTTTTATTTATGCATATGATGCAATAGCATGTTTGGGTGAAGGAAATAGTTAATATTAAGAGACCTTTTTTTGTGATGTTTTACGGATGAGGATTAGGGTCTAGTAATAAAATCCATCTCTAGATTAAGGTCATTATAATGTGAGATTAAACATTAAATTTCAAGGAGAAAGTAGAAATACTATGTTGAATAAAGTCATGTTTTGAGAAATTTAAAAACAGTTGATGTTGAAAGTCATGTTTTGAGGAAAACATTAAACTTGGAAATAGTCTAAAAATGTGAGAATAAAAATATTTAAATTTTCTAAATTTAACAAGTTGAGCATAAACTCATTAAATGTTGAATCTAAATTTGAGTTTTTGAAACGGGCATTCTCGACATTTAATGAGTTTATTCTCAATTTCTTTCAACTTTTCCCTCTAAATTTAACAAGTTTTTTTTAACAACTTTCTCACCTTTTAAGTTTATTCACATTTTATTTTGACTTTCTAAATTTGAGTTCTCAAAACAGTCAATGTTGAGAATAAACTTAAATGTTGAGAGTTTCAAGAAAAAAACTTGTTAAATTTAGAGGGAAAAGTTGAAAGTGAGGATGTCTTTATTGTGGGAACTCAACTCGTTAAATTTATAAAGTTGAAATAAAATGTTGAGAATAAAGTTGAGAAATTTAAAGTCAAAGAATGTCGAGAATAAACTCATTAAATGTTGAGAAAAAAACTTAAATTTTGCGAAAAAGTCAATGTCGAACGACTTTCTTAAAACAAAAAAACCCTTTGTTTAATATTTAATTCTCAACATTTTATTTTGACTTTCAAAATTTAACAGGTTTTTTTCCTCAACGTTTCTATTCTCGAAATGTAACGATTTTATTCTCAACATTGTATTTTGACTTTTTTTCTTGAAATTTAACAAGTTTAATCTCGCATTATAACGACTTCAATCTTTAAATGGTTTTGTTTTTTTTATTATTATTGCTTGGCCCTAATCCTCTTCCATAGTGTTTAACATTAAGGAACTGTTAAAGTTGGAAAAACTACAATTGTTACACATTTGCAGAGGAGTTCAGTGTGTTTTATTATTATTTTTTTAATATACTGGATTATTTTTATGATATGTTGCACAAAGTGAAAGTCTTTTCAAGGAGTTTCTCATTACAGTATTCAATGAATTCATTGAAACTGAGTCTGTCATGTCCACTACATGATTTAAATCATTATAGTAATATGCATGTTCTGTCAGGCTGTAATATAAGACCTGACAACCATGTCAGAATGGGTTTCCTGAAAGTAAAAAGTCGTGTTTTGTGCTCTCCAATCCTTTGCTGTCTCAAATGATTTCATAATTTTTAATTTAAATTTCACATTGCTTCACAATGCTTGAGTGGCAGAGATGGAGAGAAGGGTCTCGTCCTCCTCGCCTGTAGGCGTCAGTGTAGCTTCATGTTGCCACTGAATTAACAGCCGTGTGTGAGTGACGCAGATCCGCTGCTGCAGCGACACACGTGTGTGTTTTTGTGAACATGCAGCGCTGTTAGTGTGTCAAATACACACAATTATTCATTTATGATTTGTGAGACTATATGACCAGGTCTTATTTATGTAGGTAAATATATAAGTAAAGATATACGTTATATATAGTTAATAATAATAGTTATTGATCGTCTGTATTGGTAATCAGTGTGTGAAGTTTATTTTGTGACTGCAGCACAAAGATGTTTTCAGACATGGATCTGATCAGAACTATTGGTGATGATGATGAAGTGCCCGAGGAGCCGGATTCAGCGTCTGATGATGAAGCTGTGAGTTCAGTTTACACTTGAAAAGTTTTTCTTGGGCCTGTACCATGATTTTACCATGTTTTGGGATGTGCATCGTGGTAACATACTGCGTTTTGGGGAAGAATACGATGTTCTGTGGCGTGTATCATGGTAATACTTCTTTATCTGAGGATTTACCATGTTTTCAGCCTCATACTGTGATAATACCATGTTTTTTGAGGATGTACCATGGTAGTACTGTGTTTTGGGGGACATAATAAAATGGTTTATGATAATACCATGTTTGTTTGGGCATGTACCATGGCAATACTATGTTTTGTGATAAATACCATGCTATTGCCACATTTTTATACGTGTTTTATGGTAATGCTATGTTTTTGTACATGTACCACAGTAATACCATGTTTTTGGTACTTTCTTCCATGGTATAAAGATGATAGTTTGGACTCTATCTTGGTTATTCCATTGAAGTAGAAATATTTACATTAATTGAAAAAGTAAATGTTAACCTAAATAAAATAACATTTTATATATATATATATATATATATATATATATATATATATATATATATATATATATATATATATATATATATATATATTTTATTTTTTTTTTTAGCTTGTTCTCAAGGAAGCATTTCTCATTTTCATTTAGTTTAACTTGATGTGCTACATTAACTACAACTAAAGCTGAAACAAATACTATATAGACATTTTAACTTAACTTTAAAAAATAACAAAAATAAAATATAAAAATAAAATAACACTGCATGGGACTACTATGGTATTTTGGACATGTACAGTGGTATTATTATTACTTTGTAATACCATGGTATTCTTGTACGATTGTAGATAAATTGAGGATCTTTATTTATTTATTTATTGTTTAGAATATAGATCACAATTCTGAATAGACAGCTAAACAAAATAACAGAGGTTGTGACAAAATGTTAATTGCTGCAGTCTATTTAAAAGAATATTTAATTTGAATTCTTTTTAAAAAATAGTATTGAGTGAACAATTCAATGACTCACTCATAAATACTTCACTTGTTTCATTAATGGATGAATCAGCGTTTTTTTTTTTAAACAAATCTATTGAATTAATGATTCAATGACGACATACATTTTTTTTAAAAGTCACTTGTCGCCACCTACTGGTGTAATGATGTAATGATACAATTTGTAATTTTTATTTGAAGCATCAAGTTACTTTCAAAATGTGATTTACTCTATTTTGATCGCTTCTGTAGACATCAGTGTTTATATCTGAACTATAAACTTTCATCTCAGTACATCTGTGATAATATGAATATTTGTAACACAGAAATAATGATGCTGTGTGGTTGAAAAGACTGTTTGTGAAGCTGTTTCATACCTATACATGACAACGGCTCTCTCTAACTCAAAATGAAGTTTTACATGTTTGCTGTGATCGTAGTCTTGTCAGTAGTTTAATAGACATAACCGAATCACTGTCATTTAGGAATAAGATCGTGAGGATGTTTGAATCTTTTAACGAATAATCGTACAGCTCAAGTGCACCATGTAAATACAGTTGCACATGAATTTCCTCACCATTTCAAAGTATTACCATCTGACAGCATCACTATAGCATTGAAATCACCTGAGATCATGTTTGTGTTTGGTCAGGATCAGCCCATCGTGTTGAGTAAAGAGAAGCGCGCTCTGAAGAGCCGCGGCATTGGAGACTTCAGCGCTGATTTTGAGTTCGGAGAGCGAGACGGGTTGTACAGTGGCGACTGGGCGATGGACGACGTGATGGCGCAGCTGAAGAAGAGGGTGAGTGAGCTTCTCGTGACACCGCTGACGGATTGATGCATGTTGGATCTTCATCTCTTCTTTTGCTTTTTCCAGAAAGCGCCCACGACACTGGATGAAAAGATCGAGAAAGTGCGGAAAAAGCGCAAAATTGAGGTAAGACAGTGTTTAGTCAAGTCACCTTTATATAAAAAGCAGCTTCGTTTGCAAATAACAGAATAAACTTCAAATGCATATTCTGCTGTAAAGCTTCTTTACAGAAGACAATAGTATCGTCATTCATCTTAAAGGTGCCCAAGAATGCTTTTTCACAAGATGTAATATAAGTCTAAGGTGTCTCCTGAATGTGTCTGTGAAGTTTCAGCTCAAAATACCCCATAGATTTTTTTTAATTAATTTTTTTAACTGCCTATTTTGGGGCATCATTAACTATACACTGATTTTGGCAGCGCGCCGCCCCTTTAATTCGCCTGCTCCCTGCCACACGAGCTCTCGACTATATTACAGTGCATTTACAAAGTTCACACAGCTAATATAACCCTCAAATGAATCTTTACAAGATGTTCGTCATGCATGCTGTATGCATGCTTCGAATTATGTGAGTATAGTATTTATTTTGATGTTTACATTTGATTCTGTATGAGTTTGAGGCTGTGATCCGTGGCTAACGGCTAATGCTACACTGTTGGAGAGATTTATAAAGAATGAAGTTGTGTTTATGAATTATACAGACTGCAAGTGTTTAAAAATGAAAATAGTGACGGCTCTTGTCTCCGTGAATACAGTAAGAAACGATGGTAACTTCAACCACATTTAACAGTATATTAGCAACATGCTAACGAAACATTTAGAAAGACAATTTACAAATATCACTAAAAATATCATGCTATCATGGATCATGTCAGTTATTATCGCTCCATCTGCCATTTTTCGCTGTTGATCTTGCTTGCTTACCTTGTCTGTGCACAGATCCAGACGTTAATACTGCCTTTCCTTGTCTAATGCCTTGAACATGGGCTGGCATATGCAAATATTGGGGTCATACATATTAATGATCCCGACTGTTACGTAACAGTCGGTGTTATGTTGAGATCCGCGTGTTTTCCGGAAGTCTTTTAAACAAATGAGATTTATATAAGAAGGAGGAAGCAATGGAGTTTGAAACTCAATGTATGTCTTTTCCATGTACTGAACTCTTGTTATTTAACTATGCCGAGGTAAATTCAAATTTTGATTCTAGGGCACCTTTAAAGGGGACGTATAATGCCCCTTTCACAAGATGTAATATAAGTCTCTGGTGTCTCCAGAATGTGTCTGTGAAGTTTCAGCTCAAAATACCCCACAGATCATTTATTATAGCTTGTTAAAATTGCCACTTTTTGGGGTTGAGCAAAAACTCGCAGTTTTTGTGTGTGTCCCTTTAAATGCAAATGAGCCGCTGCTCCTGGCCCCCTTTCCAGAAGAGGGCGGAGCTTTAACAGCTTACTCTCCAGCATACCAACAACAACAAAACAGGACAATCTCATGCACTGAAATTGTCAGAAGCTGCCAGACCATGCACTTAGATTGTTAAAATAGGGTCCAAAGCATCCGTTTTCAATCTAGAAAATCTCCGTAAGACCTGAATAAAACACAGTACAAGAAGTGCGCATTAAATTCGTATCCATAAAGTCTCTCTCCCTTGCATTATCAATGACATACACAGCTGCTACAACTTACAGCAAACAAATATATAGAAACTAGCTGCAAATTGGAGCAGCTCGCTGGATGACACAGTTTCTTTTCTGAGCTGGCAGACACGCCAGAAACCTAACTAAATGCAAAAAAATCCATCCGATGTCCCCTTTAAACATTCAATATTCAGTAATATTAAGTGTGCATTATTTTAGGAGTTTTAGTATTTGTTAAAGATTTGTGTTTGGAAATCATTTTAATTTCGAGAAATTTAAAATAGTTGTTTGTGTCGTATTTGTGTCTGCAGGAGAAAACTCAAAAAGGCAAGAAAACAGAAGTTTCAGCTTCTAAGCCAGAAAACGAAGATGACGATAATAATGATGAGGAAGAGAATGATGATGAAAATGACAATGACAACAATGAAGAATCCGCTGGAGATGATGATGATGATGATGATGAGGTGGAGGAAGATGAGTTCTCATCAGGCGATGAAGAGGTGCTCAAAAAAGCAGGTATGTGGAAGGACGACATCAGTCAAAACGCCCTTTATCAACAGATTTAATATATTTCCTTCTTTCTTTTCTTCCAGACACTTTGAGAGAAAAACAGAAGAAGGGCAAGAGGAAAACGGCGGAAATTGTGAGTATGAATCAGTTTTCTTGAGCGGCTGCTGCTGGTTATGGTATAAACTCATTCTCATATTATATTATATATCTGATTATGATGTTATGAAGGCATTTTCAGTGTTTTATTTTAATCCTGCGCTCTCTTCTAGCCTGAAGCATTTTTTGAAGACGCTTCCCAGTATGATGAGAGTCTCACCTTCCAGGATATGAATCTGTCCAGACCTTTACTGAAGGTGAGACTGACACCAGCTCATATCAGCACAGGACTTGGTGATATAGTTTAAACTTGATACCATTCAGCCTTTTGTGTTCTTTGCATCATGTTTGTCTTTTCTCTTAAGTAATTGTTTTATTTTCTAGGGACAATGACCTGCAGATCTTCTTGAGATAAATAAATGTGCATGTGGTGTAATCAGAATAAATGGCCCACATTATATTTTTATAATGTTGATGGTCCGTTATTAGTTATTCCTCACTGTAAACAGTCGAGAAACATGATTTGCATCAAAATAAAACAGAAGAGGATGTACAATGTTTCCATCTCACACTGTTTTCCTCATGTTTGTTCAGGCCATCACTACTATGGGCTTTAAGCAGCCCACTCCTATTCAGAAAGCCTGCGTCCCTGTGGGGCTTATGGGAAAAGACATCTGTGCATGTGCCGCCACTGGCACTGGTAAGACTTACACTTCTGTCTGTGTTTGATTTGACCAGAAATAATGAGTGAATATGAATATAACTTTGTTTTAATCAGCGAGATAAGAACCTGAATGTTTCTTTGACGCGTTTCGATGACTCTCTGTGTGGCGTCTGTTGCGTGTCGCAGGTAAGACGGCGGCCTTCATGTTGCCGGTCCTGGAGCGTCTGATCTACAAGCCGAGAGAGACGCAGGTGACGCGTGTGCTGGTTCTGGTGCCGACCAGAGAGCTGGGCATCCAGGTGCACACCGTGGCTCGTGAGCTGGCGCAGTTCACCAGCATCAGCACGTGCCTGGCAGTCGGTGAGAGATCTTACTTTACTGATATTTATTCACTATTATAGTATTTATGCATATTTTGAAGTAGCTTTTATATTTTAACTTTTTTTTTTTAATTTTAAGTATTAGGAATTTTATGTGTATTTGTTACTTTTTATTATTCAATATATATATATATATATATATATAATATATTTGTAAAACAATTAATGCTAAATATATTTTTCAGTAAGTTGCTAAAACACAACAATCAAAATTAGTCATATGTTGTGTATGTGCTGTTATTTTTGCCTGCAGAAATCAATGTTGTTACCTTTCTCAGCTGTACTTTAGCTTGCTAAGGGGAGTTTTTATACATGAGGTATGAAAATGTGTTCTAGAAATGAGGGGAAGCAAGAAATGATGTGTGATTTTCATAGATGTAAGTAAAATGGATCAAAGCTGCAGTAGATTGGACACATTATGACTGAATGTAATGGGTGGAAAACAACATTCTCTGAGAGTAATTGGTTATAAATGTGTCTGATTTCTTTAAGAATGTAGCCTTTTGAGTTGTACAAATGAAAACAATGGGTCAAGGTTTGTCTAGGTTGGGATGAGAAATTAGACAAGTCTTTCTCCATTAACAGCCATTCAAATATTGCACTGCATTTTGATGAAATACATTTTTTGCAAGAAAATAACATTTTTATTTTATATATATTTTTACCTGCCTTTTTTCATAAAATGGATAGCTTAGCATAATTTCTAGTGAAGGCCATAAGATTTTGTCTTAAGGATACACAGATATTGGGCAAAATAGTCAATATTATTTGTTTTTATTTTATAGATTATTTTTAATAATATGTATTTTTTTGTACTTTTGATTGATGTGTTTTAGCAACTTTCTAACTTTCTAAGTTGTTCATCAGTTATTTTATTTTTTTTTATTTCAGCTTTAATTATTTATTTATTTTTTATTTCAGCTTTATCTTTTAAATGATTTTCAATCATTTTAGTTTTGAACCTTTGGTAGTTTTATGTGCTTCTGTCTCTTTTTTTTATTTTAGTTTTTGCTCTTTTTTTAATATATTTTTTTGTCTTACTTTTTGTTGTTATAGTAATTTTAGTACTTCAACATAATTTTGGATTAAATAATATTAATATTAATTATTAATTATAGTTAATAATTTCTAATTTAAGTAGTTCATCTAATAATTATAAAACAATTTTCAAAATACTTTTAAAGCTTTAGTAATTTGTGTTATTGTGTTAACTTTTTATTAGTTTTTGCTTTATTTAAATTTTTTCTTTATTTCAGTTTTTGTTTTAGTACTTTTTGAATTTACTTTGCTTCAGTAAGTTGACAGGAAGCATCTCTAATTTTTAAGTTTAAGGTTTTCATCTAATAATATTTTATTATTTATTATCTACACAAGTTCACCTTTACTTCTTTTTTTTATTTCATTTTATATAGTTTTAGTAATTTTATGTGATTTTCATTAGTTTATGTATTTTTGTTTATTTTTAATTTATTTCAGTTTGTTTTAAAGAATTTAGTACTTTAAATTTAACCTAAATTTTATTTCAGTTATTTGCCAGGGCAACATTTCTAATCAGTTTTTCATCTAATAATCCTATTTTATTTTGTGTTCACTTATTTTTAAACAGTTTAAGTTGTTTCAGGTTTAGTTAACAATAACAGCACCGGTTAAGAATGACTCTTTTGCTTCAGTTCTCACGCTTTTCCTTATCATTTCATTAAAATACGACACCTGTAAGGACTGAAATAGAATGAAGCAGTTGATGCACTGCTGGAAATGAAGGCAGGAAGTATTGTGACATGTTTTGTGACACTCTGTCAGGTGGGCTGGACCTGAAGTCTCAGGAGGCGGCGCTGAGGGCGGGGCCAGACGTCCTGATCGCCACACCGGGACGACTGATCGATCACTTGCACAACACGCCGTCGTTTGAGCTCAGCCAGATCGAGATCCTCATCTTAGACGAGGCCGACAGGTGAGAGGGAAACTTCTAGAGCTACAACTGTGACTGAAGTTTGGCTGGATGTTTAGACACGTGTCTTTGCCACAGGATGCTGGACGAGTACTTTGAGGAGCAGATGAAGGAGATCATCAGGATGTGCTCCTATCAGAGACAGACCATGCTGTTCTCGGCCACCATGAGCGAGGAGGTGATGCTGCCGACCTTCAGCTTTACTGCAACTTTATTTCACTGTCAGTCATGTGTTTTGTAAGGATGCTTTATGTATCCAGATAGATAGATTAGCTATCACATGGGTTGTGTGCCATATATAACACTACTTTTGGCTATTAACTGTTAGCACAACATGTCTATATTGGTGCATTTTGAATATTTCATTACAGGTGAAGGATTTGGCGTCGGTGTCGCTCAAGCAGCCGGTGAGGATCTTTGTGAACAGTAATACAGACGTGGCTCCGTATCTCAGACAGGAGTTTGTGAGGATCAGACCCAACAAAGAAGGAGACAGAGAGGCGATTGTTGCAGGTAAGGTGCCCTAGTGAGTGTTCTTGGTAGTCTGCTGTCTACACAGGGCGTCCTGACTGAATTTCATCCTTATAAGTGACTGATTTCAAGTGCTTTAATGGACAGCAACGTCTCACATGAACCACACAAGACACTCGACTAACACTCACATTTATTCTAGTAGAGTTCGGCATTAGACACATTGTAACATGGACATTTAAAGAAGTAATTTCGATTGAGACTATGAGCTTTGAAACTTTGCAGATCGTATTGATGCTCAAAAACAGATGGACTAAAGGAAAACATGAATTAAATACAGTAACCGACTCTGTCCACAGCTCTCCTCACCAGAACGTTTCAGGATCACGTGATGCTCTTCACTCAGACTAAGAAGCAGGCTCATCGCATGCACATTCTGCTGGGTTTGATGGGGTTAAAGGTCGGCGAGCTTCACGGGAACCTGTCGCAGACGCAGAGATTGGAGAGTCTGAGGTGCCGTGAATAGTTTCGTGTGATTAAAAACACACATATTTGCCTTTAAACACTTACATGAATGAATGTCATCTGTGTTTCAGGCGTTTTAAGGATGAACAGATTGATATTTTGGTGGCCACAGATGTCGCTGCCAGAGGTCTGGATATAGAGGGAGTGAAAACTGTGAGTTTTTGTCTATATTAGTGATGCCACGAGCATCGAAAGCCAGTGTCTGAATGCATTTGTGTTTGCAGGTGATAAACTTCACCATGCCCAACACGGTGAAGCATTACGTGCACAGGGTCGGACGAACGGCTCGCGCGGGGAAAGTGGGCCGCTCCGTGTCTCTCGTGGGCGAGACTGAGAGGAAGATGCTGAAAGAGATCGTTAAAAAAGCCAAAACGCCCGTCAAAGCTCGCGTCATTCCTCAAGGTACAGACTTTATCTTGCTTCGTCTTGTGTTCAGGAAAATATGCTCCCAATTTATGAACAAATCTCTCCTTTTTGTTGTGAATCTGTCATCTGTCTAAACGATTCATTGCACATCTCAATGGAATCAAAATAAATATAATAAATGATTATAAATCCTTTTCCAATATCACAAACTACTGGAAATCTCATAAATTCATTATTATATTTCAGCTTTATTTCTTTTAAATGTTTTTTGCTTTTTTTTTGTTTGTTTGTTTATTATTAAATATATTTCTATTTTCCTTTTAAATTTATTTAAGTTTTAGTTTGAGTAATTTAAGTATTTCAGACTAAATGTATTTTATTTTAGTAGTTTTTCATCTAATAATTATATTTTATATTATTTCAGCTTTATTTACTTATTTTGAATATTATAATTAAAAAAATAATATTTTATTTATTATAAAATATTTTAATAAAAAATAATATACATTTATATAAATATTAATAAATATTTTTATATTATTTATTATAATTTAATTATTTTAGTTTGCTAATATATGTAAGAAGGCTTTTTAAAAAATAAAATAAAAGCTTTATTTTTTATATATATATATATATATATAAAGCTTTCATTTTATTTTTATATTTTTAATTGTCATGTTTGTCATTTAATTCTATTTAGGCTTAATTTATTTTTCTGTTTGTTTGTTTTTATTTCCAGGTAATAATTTTAGTGCCTCAACTTGTTTTTTGTTTTTCCAGCTGTATTTAAATGAACAGAAATAATAGTTTTAATAGTTTCAGTTTTAGTTAACAATAACTCTGCAGTGGATATACTGTATAAGGCAGGAACTATTGTAAAAAAAAATATATATATATATATATATATATAATCACAAATATAGTCAATATATCACAATCTAATGGAAAGCGCATGTAAAACTTCATTGTTTTGGACGTCTCACAGAGGTCATTCTGAAGTTTCGTGATCTGATTGAGAAGCTGGAGAAGGACGTGTACGCAGTGTTACGCTTGGAGAGGGAGGAAAAGGAAATGGTCCATTCAGAAGCGCAGGTCTGACGCTCATGTTTGTGTCGAACTCTCAGTCGTCTGATTAAACACACTTTGATTCCTGTATTAAACGGTGTGTTTCCATCCTTCTCTTGGAGTCCAGATCAGTTCAGCTCAGAGGAGGTTAACACAGAGCGCAGACGAGAAACCGGCGCCCAGGACGTGGTTCCAGACGAACCAGGAGAGAAAGAAAGATCGCAGTGAGTCCCGATGAAGTCTTGAAAGAAACAAATGCTCTTATGTTCAAAGGTTTTGGGTTGGTAAGATTTTGTAATTAAAAGAAGTCCCTTCTGCTCTCCAAGGCTGCATTTATTTGATCAAAAATACAGAAAAATTGTGAAATATTATTATGATTCGAAACAGCTGTTTTCTATGTGAATATATAGTAAAGTGTAATTTATTCCTGTGATCAAAGCTGAATTTTCCGCAAAAAAAGAAACATTTATGATTATTAATGTTGAAAACGGTCTCATATTTTTGTGCAAACTGTCATACATTTTATTTTTCAGGATTCTTTGATGAATAGAAAGTTCCAAAGAACAGCATTTATTTGAAATAGAATCTTTTGTAACATTATAAATGTCTTTACTGTCACATTTGATCAATTTAATGCATCCTTGATGAATAAAAGTATTAACTTGGTTTAAAAAACATAATTCTTACCGACCCCAAACTAAGCAATGTGAAAATTGAATCCACTCATATCATCAGCTCAGATGTGCGTTACATTTTCAATAATGTTTATGATTCAATAATTGTTTGTCTTTACATTATTCTTGTGAAAGTCTCATCCTGTGCTTTAATTGTCTCAAAGTGACGAAGGCGCTACAGGATTATGATTTGGCTCTGAGAGGAAAGAAAAAACGTGCACAGTTCCTGAAACAGGGCAAGAGAAAAGAGTTAACGGTGAGATCATTTCATCTGTCACTCAGCGGTCTTTAGTTGAATTAAACAGTACAGTAAATAGCATGCCTTTGTACCATCTGAAATCAAATTTGCTCTTGGTAATGCATTCATGAGGTTGAGCACTATATGATGCATCAGATGTGCCACTTACTGTAGTTTTGAAATGCTGAATGTGTGTGTGTGTGTGTGTGTACTCCAGGCTGAGGAGAGAGCTCAGTTTGAGGTGCTGAAGTCTCAGATGTACGCTGAACGAGTAGCTAAACGCGATCGCAAGCAGAAGAGAGCCAGAGCCATTCCAGAAGACGAACCCGTTCAGAAGAAAACAAAAGAAAACAAATCTAGGAAGAAGACAGTGTTTGACAAGGAGCTCACGAACACCAGCAAGAAAACTCTGAAGCAGTACAGAGCCGGGTGTGTGGCGATTTACTTGTGGTGATAAAGATTTCAAGGTTTTGCGTTCTTGTCTCTAACAGTGATTTACTCTGTCCAGGCCGTCCTTCGAGGACAGGAAGAGACTCGGCCTTCCAAACAAGAAGGGAGGACGCTTCAAGTCAAAGGCCAAGTGAGATTTATTATTACCCTAAAACACGTTCAGATTAGACATTATATATGAGCTCATTTTTCATGCATCTGGAAACCCAAAAATATACGGTTTTAGTGTTTAATTTAACAGTAGATTGTTAATAGCAACAGACTGATATTTAACTTCTCTTTTTCATAAAATGCAGTTCTTTGGTTGGAAATTATGGAGGGATTTGACATGATTAAATACTTCATGAAATATTGCATTAAATATATAAAAGTACAACATCATGAATAAATAAATGAAATGCATTTCACACCTTTTCATGTAAAATGATAAAAAGATGTGAAATAACATACAAATGGCATCTAAAATAAAATAAAATAAAAAACTCAAGAAATGTAAAACACACCCTTGAAATAAAATACTGGACAACATAAAGCAAATCAGTATATCATGAAATAATTAAATGCATCACAAAATAATTAATTTTTAATTTTAATTATTTTTATATATATTCATTATATATAAATATTAGGGATGGGCGATATGGCCTAAAAAAATTATCACGATAATTTCAGGTATTTATTGCGATAACGATACCAATGACGATAATTATATATATATATATACCATAAACTTGATAGTCATTAGTCAGCAAGAAAAATAAGAAAACAAACCATTTAAAACAAAACGAACTGGATTAGAAACTGAATTATTTAAGTATAAGTATCATAACTTTATTATTATAAAATATACCTAAACTGAGTGCTTGTAATCGAATCAAACGCATCATTTTATTCTGGAGACTGAACTCGCGCTCTGCTGCCACACTGGAGCGCGCTCACCACCTACTGGGCAGGGGTGGGAATTACATTTACAAGCTACATCAGCCTCAGTAATCTTTCAAAATGACGGACGGCCTTCATATTTTTTCCGTCATTGCTAAAAAACAAAAACAGTTAACGCGACCTCATATATATATATATATTATATATAATGTCACACGACCGCGGTGGCGCGATTGTCATGCCGACCGTAACAGCCCTAACTGTATCAAAAAGTAACAATCCCAACTATGTCTTCAGATAGTTTACAAAATATATCTGACGCAGTTCTCCGTGTACGCGCTTCGGATGAGTACACACAAATCTCCTCACAGCGCGCGCAAGTTCTCTTTTGCGTCTTACAGTTGAATGTTTAAAGTGGCAACTGGCAAGGTTTAAATGAGTTTAGTTTAAACAGTAGCAACGTGAGATGTTCAGGTCTCACCTGCACTCGCGCGCTATCAAAACCCGGGTGATGATGGCGTGAATGACATACGGCTCATTCATTGAACATTTGTTTATAGTGATTACCGTAGTTTGCTCCACATCTGATTTTCTATAACCAAACCAGTTCCAAATTGTGAAGGGAACTCTTCGCTTAACAACAAGCTGCTCCTCAGCCTCACGTCTTTCGTCATGCTTGTTTTAACTCCACACGTGAACAGTGAATCGGTCGCGCACGAAATACGTCAACAACTAGACTTATCGTAATTATCGCGAGGAGACCAATTTTTATCGTGAGGAGAATTTTCAACGGTATTTATCGCAAACGATAATATCGCCCATCCCTAATAAATATTTTAATATTTTGTATTAGAGTTCATTTTTATATTTTTAGTTTTAATTTTAGTTAAATGTTTAGTCATTTCATTATATGCTTTTGTCATTTTATTAGGTTTATTTATTTAATTTTTTTTGTATTGCTGTTTGTTTCATTTATTTTTATTTGTTTTAGTCCAATTAAACATATTTCAGTTTATTGCAAAGGCAACATTTCTGATTTTCATTTACTTTAGGTTTTTCATCTAATATTTATATTAGATTTTTTTTTCAGCTGTATTTAAATTAACAAAAATGTTTTTAGTAGGTTTGGTTTAAAATGAATAAATCTAATAAAATGACAAGCACATGAAATGAAATGACTAAAAATTTAACTAAAATTAAAACTAAAAATATAAAAATTTAATCTAACACAAAATATTATAATATGTATGTATGTATGTATGTATGTATATATATATATATATATATATATATATATATATATATATATATATATATATATAATATGTTTTTATTTATATATATGTGTATGTATGTGTTATATAAACATATTTTATGATATGTTTATAATATATTATATTTATTTATTTACGTTATTTAACTTCACACCACAGAACTGCTTAAACTGAAATGAAGTTAGTAAGAAATTGTGACTTAAGAAAATGTGTATATTTCAGGTAAATTTAAACCGAATGTCTTAATAGTTTTTATACCAGAAAATAAGTGAATGTGTGAAAAAATCATTATTTCTGCATATCTTGTCTTAAGTCTTTTATGCATCTTTCCAGGTTCAGAAGAAGATGAAGTCGTGATTGATTTTGAATGGAACATCTGCCTCTTTATCATTTTATCCTCCTCCTTCCAAACGCAACTTCCCAAACCCTTCCAATAAAACTCTACACCTGAAAACCTGTGCTTCTGTTTGTCCGTGCATTCGTCAGGGTCGTCATATGTATAATCAGACTCGCATTAACCAACAGCTAATGAGCATCAAAAACAAGATTAATTTCCCTTGATTAAGCCAAATTATCCCTGCAGAGCAGGAAGATGTGATCTCAAAAACAGATGTCAGAGAGCCCACATGAAACAATGAATCCGTGTCGGAGGCAGAAGATCCTCTTTATCAGCTGACCTTGAAGATAATACAGAACGAAGCTCTCCTTTGCACCACAAGAAATTAATGAAGCTCACATGTTCTTCACAGTAACGATGCATATTATATATCATAACTGGATGATTTTATAATAGTTTGATATTTAGAATACCATTATTTATAATAGTTTTAACCCTTTTTAAAGCTTTTACACTTTATAATTTACAGTATATAGCCTAAGTGTAGAATTTACACTGGATGTAATGTGACAATATTATTGTGTGTCTAATGTGAATTATTATTAGTGTATCTTGCTAAATTGGACATCTGCATTTAGTTCTTAAGTAGGAAGTAAACGTGAAGCTTCAGTCAGGTCAAAGTTCCAGGTGGAGTCAGTCAGGAATGATTCACTGATGAACAAATAAGATTGTGAATGTTGACAGTAGTTTCCTCTATAAAAAACAAGTCTTGCTGCTCCTCCATGCATGTCTTTACTTATTAAAGCTAGTCTCTACCTCAGGGCATATTTGCATGAGTTATGCACATTTCAAGTGGGTATTTTTTGTTGATTTGCTCTGCCACAGTAGATGTGTGTTGTGCATTAGTGTTGTTGAACAGCAATTAGCAGGCTTTGCTTCTGGTTCTCCAAGGATTTACCTGTATTTGGCCTCGGCAGCACTGTAGCTTGGGATGTTTTGCTCTGCATATCAGTGCTTTGCATGCAAGCCACAACATTTTCTCAGAATAGGTTTCAGTTTTGTGAAATGGCCTCTGGTGGGATTTAAAGCGACAGTTCACCCAAAGAAAAAAAGAAAATTCTGTCCTCATTTATTCACCCGCAAGTTGTTCCAAACCTGTGTGAGTTTCTTTCTTCTGCTGAACACAAAAGAAGATATTTTGAAGAATATGACTCCCATAGTTTGAAAAAAATAGTCAATGGGGCCCATCAACCCATATTCTTCAAAATACCTTCTTTTTGTGATGAGAAAGAAACTCATAGAGGTTTGGAACAACTTGATGTTAAGTAAATGATGACAGAATTTTTATTTTTTGGTGAACTGTCCCTTTAATGTTGGTCTTTTTCAAGCACCTTTTCAGGATATGCATGCTTTATTTAATTTTATACATAATAGAGAATCACTTTAATTTTAATTTTGTCCTCAAATGGGCATTGCATTAAGTGTGTATATCAGGGTGTTCTCGTTTATTTTATTTTCTCAAAGCCTTATAGTTACTGTTGTATATCCTGTGTGGCAAACTCCCCTTTAGCCCCATTCTGTAAATCTATCGCACCACGGCAACCGGCTTTTGTTTTCCGTTCATCACTTTCGGTTCTGACTCAGTGAAACCGGCTGATGTGATCCGCCCTCAGCCTCGAGAAACGAAACTAGACCGGTATTTAAAGACTCTGACGAGATGAAAGACGCACTGATGTGAAGACAACATAAGCAGGTGAGTGCTTAACATCATCCTAAAGAAGAACCGCTTTGTTTACAATATTATTTGTATTTTATATCTAGTGTCATTTGCTGTCGCCGCTGTTTTTATTCGTCTCAAAGAAACCAGTTTTTAGCCTGTTTTGTTTTTGTCATCCTGCTTATTTCCGGTAAATAGACAGTGCGCAGTCATTTCATTTTAAATGCATTTTTTTTTTTTTTACGAAAGGGAGCGAGTAATATTCATTTTACAACATATTGTAACATTATAATAAACCATTTGAAAAAAAAAATTATAAACGCATGTTATTATATTGCATGCATATATATATATATATAAAATTATGTGTGTGCATGCATGCGATATTAGGTTCTGTAGTCTGTTTATATATAGGCTAGGCTACTATAGCGAGAAATGAAACTGATCGTTCACAGAGGAATATCAAGTTACATTCATCTGCTGTTTCCCACATGATCAATTGCTATGCGTAATGCTGATCAAAACACATTATACTTATACTTGCATGCCATATAGTTTAAATCAGGAAATGCTGACAGAGTGAACTTATATTGACAACATGAATAAGCATTTTGATATCTTGTTTGTGAACACGTGGACTTTTCATTCTGATGCCACTGATATATATTCATTGGGATAAATAAATATTTAGGTAACACTTTAGAATACTGATCCTTCATTAATGAATAACTACACAGGAACAAATGAATAATGCATTACTAACACTCTAGTAACTACTATTAACTGACAATAAACTCTGATTAATCAATTAATAGTGCTCAGTTGAAGGTGGTAGTTCACTATTAACTAATCTGTAAGTACTGTTTTTTTCATTTCTCCCAGAGAACTACTAAGAACTACTATATACATGTTCATAATTAACATGAATGATGCATAATGTATAATTAATTCTAGAGTAAAGACCATGGTAACACACTAGTAATGACTGAAGTATTACCAAATACTTAAGAAGGAATTACTAATTATTTGGATCAGTATTCTAAAGTGAAAAGCATGATAACTCTCTAGTAACTACTGAAGCCATTGTAAACTTTTGAGGTTTTTGTAAAGTATTGGATAGTAATAACTCAAGAGTTACTACATCCTTCTAAAGGAACTACTAATTATTTGGATCAGTATTCTAAAGTGAAAAACATGCTAACCCACTAGTAATTACTAAAGTGTTACCAAATATATCATAAGGTATTACTGTACAAAAACATCAAAAGTTTACAATGACTTCAGTAGTTACTAGTCAGAGTTTATTGTTAGTTAATAGTAGTTACTAGAGTGTTAATAATGCATTATTCATTTGTTCCTGTGTAGTTATTCATTAATGAAGGATCAGTATTCTAAAGTGTTAGCAATATTTAGTTTTGAGAGATTAACTAAGGATTTTGAACAGGTTAGTTTTTGCATTGTATGGTGCTGTTTGTACAAATTGTTTCAAGTAATGCACTTATTGGGACTCTGCAAAGAACCAACTCTATGCATGTTCTGCAAGACCCCCCTTTCCATTAAATATATTTTATTGGACTGTTCAACGTTTAATGCAAGTGGACCACATTTTTATGTAGTAAGCTCACTTAAGCACTTGTTTAGGGACCTTAGTGAAAAATAAATATACTAAAATGTATTTGAAATACATTTATTTCATGCTAAATAAACTACAAATACATTTTACATATTATGTACTTAATAAAAATACCTTGCAAATGTACTTTTTGTATACTAAACTGCTAAATTGAATCAACTAATTTTGTACTTAATGCACTTTAATTGTGCGGAAGTAGTGCTGAGGTTCAACTGAAGACAATTTGATTGTGCTAAAGTGGAACTATTGCAAGTATACTTCAGGTACACTTTAAATATCTTGCATTTAAAGACATATTTTATACAAAGATCATACATAAATGACATTAAAATACATTTTTAAGCTTAATATTAAGAAATGTGCATTGTGCACAAGTAGTACTCGAAATTTTGTAGTACTCGAAATTTAATTAGTAGTACTCGAAATTTAATTATTATTATTATTTTTAGTCTCAAGTGATATGTCAGTAAATATGTTTACAATAGATACAGATTTAAACTATACTTAGTATGAAATAAATATATTTTTAATATATTAAGGGAGATTTTACCAGAAAAAAATGTTATGTTAATTTAAAATATCTTGTATAGGGTAGTATAATTCCTATCTTTTTGTTTTTCCTTTTTTTTAATTTTTTTTTTATTATTTTTATTGTATTTATGCAACTCTTGTATTTTTGTAACTCTGTTTTTGTCATGAAGATAGCCTCAGATGCTGACATGGCATTAAAAAAAGCTATATTACTACTGCACATATTGGTTTGTAAATATTAAGGATGATTCAACACTCAAAATGCTGGGTTAAAAAACAACCCAAGTTGGGTTGAAAATGGACAAACCCAGCGATTGGGTTGTTTTGACAGGTTTGGCAGGTTTATTAACGCCGCTGTTGTTTAAAAATTACTATATGGCTGGCTTAAAATGAACCTAAAATAAGTTAAAATAAGACACATAATTACTAGAGGCAACAATAATCAAAAGGTGAACATTTATTAATAAACATATTAATAAATGTTAATTTCCAACATATTTTGGGTTCATTTTAAGCAAGTAATACAGTAATTTTTAAGCAGTAGTTGAGTTAAATAAAACTACCCAGCAGGTTTGGCAAACATTTAACCCAATGGCTGGGTTAAAACAACCCCAATCGCTGGCTTGGGTTGGGTTGAAAATGGACAAACCCAGAACTTGGGTTGTTTTTAACCCAGCATAAAATGTATGGAAGTCATTGCATTAGAGAAGTTATATAACATTGTCTTCTTCATTATCTTGGGTATAATTGCCTTGCAGAGATATTAACAGCTGTATAATGGTCAATCCAAGAGGAGGAGGACAACAAAGAGGAAGGGGAGGCTTCCCTGGCCCTCAAAGAAGAGGTATCTGTCTTTTTGCTACGTTACATTCTGTCTTTCGACTTGTCAATCAATATGCATCCTTGTTAATTATACACCACAATTTTATTTTAACAGATGGTTCTGTGCCTTGTCAAAGACAAGCAAGTGGGTCTCCTAATCGAGGCAGAGGGGGTGGCCGAGGGGAGGGAGGAGGAAGAGGAGGTGGAAGAGGAGATGGAAAGGGTCGAGGTCACCAACAACCTGGTGAAAATACAAACAGCCAAAGGGAAAGATGGCGGGATGAACAAGCACAAGGTGCAAGAGGAGGTGGAGGAGGAGATGGAAGGGGCAGAGGACCGAGGAGAGGAGAAAACAAGCCACATCATCAGGGGACTGCAAATGGGATTGGTGACCACCGTCCTGTGATAAGGGGACGCCCAACAAATGCACCCTTACGAGCATTTGCGAGACCTGGTTTTGGGTTCACTCATCAAAATTTTGTTAATTATTGTCTTCCGGATCCTCTGAATTCAAGCAACCGCTCCGAAAACACATACCACCAACAAGCCAGTGGAAGCATGACTGGATTCACAAGTGAGAGTCGGTCCAAAAGTTGTTCCCGAGTCGGTCCTCACGGTGAAGAACGTCAAAGAGGAAGAGAAGAAACTATGAGAGGTAGAGGGAGTCATGGGAGAGGCAGAGGAAGTGGGAGAGACGGCACACCTAATGTACGCAAACTGGGGTATAAAATGCTCGAAGGTCTTCTGGAGAAAGAAGCATCCGAGGTGGCCATCACCCTTTCAACTAGCAGTGGGCTTAAAAATCTGCTTGCGGAAGATGATATGAGAAGCGACTTGGTGCAGCTGATCTGTCAGGTCCTCTGCAAGGCCTTCCAGTCCCGAATCGACCGCAAGAATGTGCTGCACTTGGCTAGTGTCGTCAAGGACTCCTCGTTTTTCCGTAACAACCTGCCGCACCATGTGACTGGAATGATGTTAGAGTACGTGCAGGCTCGAAGGGATCAGTATCCCCAACATTTGAGCAACATCATCAGCCTTCTCTCGAATATCCTCAATATGTTTCCACAAAGCTCTGTCCAGTCTGTCTCAATGTTGTTGGCTCTTTTGAAACCAACCGTCAACCAGTTGCGTGCCTCTGGTGTGGATATTCTCGACAGTACCGATGAGGACTTGGAGAGGGTGCAGGATTTGGTGAAGCATCTCCAACAGAAATCAAGGGAAGGCACCTTGCGGTCGGATAAGTACTCCCTCCTAGCAGATGATGAGGATGCCCCACCTGGAGAGGAAGACTTCAGGGTGATGAGCGTCTATCCAACCTTTGATGAGTTCCACCTGGACCAGAAGCCTTTCCTGAGACCCAACATAATGTCTCAAAGCTTCCCTAATGCTCGCATCTATCTAGACACGCACTTCCGACTTCTGCGTGAAGATTTCGTGAGGCCGCTTCGAGAGGGTGTCAAGAAGCTCCTTGATGATAATCTAGATGGAGTACCAATAAAAAAGAGGACTTTTGATGACATTAGAGTTTATAGTGACACCCGAGTGCTTTTGCCGCTCTGCACATCAACGGGAATCGCCTACAAGGTGCAGTTTGACCCACGGCCTCTTCAGGTAATCACAAATGGCATGTTTCTTTTCTGTTGTCCAAGACAACTCAATGTCCTCTGTATCTGGTCAGAATCCTAATCATGTTCTCTCACCATACAGTTTGTCCGATGGGAAAATTCCAAACGTCTTCTTTACGGATCCCTCGTCTGTCTTTCCATGGACAACTTCCAAACCTTCCTGTTTGCCACTGTGGCCGATCGGGACCCTAAGCTGCTAAGGCACGGAGAGGTGAATCTCTCTTTTTCTTCTGACAGCAGAGCCAGAATGGCCATGGTTCAGCCCTCAGACTCCTTCCTGATGGTCGAGACCACGGCTTACTTTGAGGCCTACCGATACGTACTAGAAGGTCTCCAGGAGCAAGACGGAAATGATGTTCCCTTTCAAAGGTACGCAGGTTTGAAGTAAACGTAAGTCTTGTTTACTTGTGAAAACTCTGTAGGTGGTTGCTATTTGGTTGGTGTTCTGAATGTTTTTTAGAGTGTTGTCTTGTCCAGTGGTTTCTAGGTAGTTTCATGTCAAAAGAGCTCAATGCCAAGTCAAATTCTTAAAGGATTAGTTCACTTTCAATTAAAAATTTACTCATCCCCATGTCATCCAAGATGTTTATGTCTTTCTTTCTTCAGTCGAAAAGAAATGAAGGTTTTTGATGAAAACATTCCAGAATTATTCTCCTTATAGTGGACTTCAATGGCGTCCAAACGGTTGAAGGTCAAAATTACAGTTTCAGTGCAGCTTCAAAGGGCTTTAAACGATACCAGACGAGGAATAAGGGTCTTATCTAGCGAAACGATTGGTCATTTTCGAAAAAAATGTAAATGTATATGCTTTATAGAAACAAATGATCGCCTTCCAAGTGCTTCTGCCAAAACCGCACTTTCATATTCTTCAAAAAGCTTATGCTGTATGTCCTACGCCTTCCCTATTCAACTTACGGAACGAACGCAGCGCCAGTTCATTCAAATGAAGGCGATCATTTGTTTATATAAAGGATATACATTTACAGTTTTTTCCGAAAATTATTGATCGTTTCGCTAGATAAGACTCTTATTCCTCGTCTGGAATCGTGTAGAGCTCTTTGAAGCTGCACTGAAACTGTAATTTTGATCTTCAACCATTTGGAGGCCACTGAAGTCCACTATATGGAGAATAATCCTGGAATGTTTTCATCAAAAACCTTCATTTCTTTTCGACTGAAGAAAGAAGGACATGAACATCTTGGATGACATGGGGGTGAGTAAATTATCAGGAAAATCTTTATCTGAAAGTGAACTAATCCTTCTAGAGTCTATGATTAGGTCATTATTGCAGTGATTATTATGTTTCTAGCACGTTTTATGTTTGGCAACAGTTCTTCTAACCCTAACTGATGGAGTGTGTAGCTTTTAATTTCTTAAACAACCATGTAGGAAGACGTATCTTGGCCATATTCCAGGATGGCAAAGCCAAGATTCATCAGGCTCAAACTGTGAAAGAATGGTTGGGAGGGAGCATGAAGAATCACTTTCACACATTAATTGGCAAAAAAATCTTCTTGAACAAAAATTGATGGAAATAAATCAAGAGGTGCATCAATTTTTGGTCAAGATCTTGTTTTGAATTCATATGTGAAAGTGATTCTTCATGCTCCCTCCCAACGGAATTTGAGCCTGATGAATCTTGGCTTTGCCATCCTGGAAAATGGCAATGACGTGTCCTCCTACATGGTTGTTTAACCCTTAAATGCATACCTCGGGTCTTTAGTGACCCAGGATGTCATTCACTACCCTCCTCCTCGTTCATTTTTTAAAATTAGACATCAACCTTCTTGGTATTCCTCAATCAATTCATTATAAAGAATATAACAAGAAAAAAATCATAAAATTCTAAAAGAATGCCTATTTTTGTATTCATTTTTTGTAAAACTGTATAGGGTCGCAAACGACCCGAGGTATGTATGTGTGTATTTTTTCTGCACAACAATAATTGAATCTTAGATGACGGAATAAGTGCAGTTCACCTTTATTCCACAAGGTGGTAATGTCTGATACACAATGCTGAAGTGACGACTCATTTAGACAGAAAACGAAATGATAAGAAAAACATGAAATTGCTCAGCGATTTACTGCAGAGCAAGTACTGAACGCAATCAAATATGACTGTAACTGTTACAGGATGAATCTGGTGAAGCTGTTAGCGATCGAAATATTGATTTTGAAGATGTTGAAAATTATATAGTTTTATATTATCGCGACAGGTAGAGATCCTTCCGTGTTAGATATAGATCCGGGTCGATAAAGACCCGAATATGTAAGAATGATTGGCGAAACAGTCATGCATTTAAGGGTTAAAGGCACAATATGTAATTTTTCGCCACTAGAGGTCGCTTATTTAAAACAAAGGTGTAGCTTGATGACGCCTTGATTTCGTGGAATCATGGGAGGTGTTGTCTTCACATCTACAGCTGGTGGAAAAGAATCCGAAGGGGCTCAGGCAGAAATCGTATTAATGGATGAGCTAATTTAATAACATTACTGTAGTATGAAGCAGGGTGGGGCTGAGAGCCATTGGAGCGGAATGAGCGATTGCTAATGAGAGACGAGTGCGACACATGACTTGAGAGCAGCAGAACTTTTATTGACCACTTCTGCTTCTTCCGTTCAAGCGTATGTGGGGTAACGCAGCGCTGTTTATCATATTAGATACATTTGTGTGTTGAAAGTTGTTATAATGCTACTATGAGACACTTGTTGCACACTGCAGTAAGCTCGATCGATATTAGTCATGGTAAAACATGGTACTCGCGGTAAATCAAGAACTATATTATTTGAACTATATAACAATGATTTAGTTTTCTGTAGATGAATGTATCCAAACAGTTGCTCACCTGTCTAATAAAACTCATAATATATTAAAGCGTCTACAAAATAAAACGGAAATCGAGGGTAATGCGGGTATGATGTCACTGACACGGTCCGTGTCCTGGCTAAAATTGCTTATTTCTCTGGATTTAAACATCTTTGGAAACATTTGGGATACTGTAACATTGTTCCGGTGGTTTTTGGATATCTTAATCCACAAATCTTACATATTGTACCTTTTAAGAAATGAAAAGCTACACACTCCATAAATTAGGGTTAAAGGGTTACCTCGGCATAGTTAAATAACAAGAATTCAGTACATGGAAAAGACATACATTGAGTTTCAAACCCCATTGTTTCCTCCTTCTTATATAAATCTCATTTGTTTAAAAGACTTCCAGAAAACACACGGATCTCAACATAACACCGACTGTTACGTAACAGTCGGGATCATTAATATGTATGACC
Source organism: Ancherythroculter nigrocauda (assembly GCA_036281575.1). Classification (NCBI taxonomy): domain Eukaryota; kingdom Metazoa; phylum Chordata; class Actinopteri; order Cypriniformes; family Xenocyprididae; genus Ancherythroculter; species Ancherythroculter nigrocauda. The sequence continues at coordinate 1,939,778 of VTFQ01000012.1, forward strand.
CCAATATTTGCATATGCCAGCCCATGTTCAAGGCATTAGACAAGGAAAGGCAGTATTAACGTCTGGATCTGTGCACAGACAAGGTAAGCCAGCAAGAACAACAGCGAAAAATGGCAGATGGAGCAATAATAACTGACATGATCCATGATATCATGATATTTTTAGTGATATTTGTGAATTGTCTTTCTAAATGTTTCGTTAGCATGTTGCTAATGTACTGTTAAATGTGGTTAAAGTTACCATCGTTTATTACTGTATTCACGGAGACAAGAGCCGTCGCTATTTTCATTTTTAAACACTTGCAGTCTGTATAATTCATAAACACAACTTCATTCTTTATAAATCTCTCCAACAGTGTAGCATTAGCCGTTAGCCACAGAGCATAGCCTCAAACTCATACAGAATCAAACGTAAACATCAAAATAAATACTATACTCACATAATTCGAAGCATGCATACAGCATGCATGACGAACATCTTGTAAAGATTCATTTGAGGGTTATATTAGCTGTGTGAACTTTGTAAATGCACTGTAATATAGTCGAGAGCTCGTGTGGCAGGGAGCAGGTGAATTAAAGGGGCGGCGCGCTGCCAAAATCAGTGTATAGTTAATGATGCCCCAAAATAGGCAGTTAAAAAAAATAATTAAAAAACATCTATGGGGTATTTTGAGCTGAAACTTCACAGACACATTCAGGAGACACCTTAGACTTATATTACATCTTGTGAAAAAAGCATTCTTGGGCACCTTTAAAAGAACCGTTCCCAAACATATAACATGCTAGAAACATAATAATCACTGCAATAATGATCCAGTCATTTGCCTGTTTAAATCTAAACATTTTTGTCCAGGCAGTGTAGGTTCCAGGTCTGAACAATAGTAATAGTGATGCTTGACTTGGTAAACCCTGATTTTTACATTTTTAATGTAGGTAATGTAAACGTGTGTGTTGTTTTAGGTACATAGTGGAGTGCAGCACAGATGTAGATCCTCCAGCTTACCTTCGGGTGCAGGGAAGGTCATACGATCTGTCGTGCATTGTGGCAGAAGGGAAGGAGAAGATTTCACCCTTCAACCCCCTGACTCCACACGCCTGGCCTGATGAGGAAACAATGGGTCTCGATGAAAGCCAACTTCAAGCACTTAAACTGGCCTTAACCAATGAACTGGCCATCATACAGGGGCCTCCAGGCACAGGTGACTAGATATCTCGTAATGGTTTTGCTGTGCAAAATTGTTCTTTTTGAAACCTGGAAAATGTAAAGATGTTTGTTTCCTTCTTTGCAGGGAAGACACATGTAGGACTAAAGATCGCTCAGGCTTTGCTAGAGAATCATGAGGCCTGGTCAAATGGTTGCCCTATGCTGGTAGTCTGCTACACCAATCATGCACTTGACCAGTTTCTAGAAGGTAGAATACTAACAATGTTATTTGTACAGTATTTATAAGAGCTTGTTGCTGATTTTTACTTGCTTTGAGGGTAATAGCATGGACAAAAACAAGATTCCTGTAGGTCACAAATGAGATGTTTCTTTGAGCCAGTTATAAGATTAAATGGAGAAGCCTCCTTCTTCTGAGTTCTTTCTCATGATGTAATATCACATGTCATGTGTCTCAGAAGAGATTCTTTGTTTTAAGCATGTAAAATACTTTGAACTTTATGGCTACTTTATGGCTCAAACTATAGCTCTACAGCTTCATTTATGAAATAATGCAATATTTCATAACTTATGTCCTAGGTATCCATGGCTTCTTAAAAACTGGTATTGTAAGAGTTGGAGGACGAAGTAACAGTGAAACTCTCAAGAGTTTTGGTCTGAGGGAGCTGACCAGGGTGTCAAACTTCCGGAAAGGTTTGCCACAGCACCTGAGGAAAGCCCATCATGAGGTGAGGCCCATGTCATGGACATAACTCTTATTTCATTGTGACTTTTCTGTTTTATTTCATTTTATTTTATTATATTAGTCTATTATTTCTTAGGACTGTCAGTAGAAAAAAAAAAAAAAAAAATTTTTCCTAGGACTGTCAGTACAATAAAAATAATTTTATTTTATTTTATTATACTAGTCTATTATTTCTTATGATTGTCAGAAAAATAAAAAATAATTGTTTATTTTATTTCATTATTTTATTTTATTATAGTCTATTATTTCTTATGATTGTCAGAAAAATAAAAAAAATGTTTATTTTATTTCATTATTTTACTTTATTATAGTCTATTATTTCTTAGGACTGTCAGCAAAATAAAAATAGTTTTATTTTATTTTATTATACTAGTCTATTTTTCCTTAACTGTCAGTAGAATAAAAATAATTGGTTTATTTTATTTTATTATTTTATTTTATTATACTAGTCTATTATTTTTTTGATTGTCAGTAGAATAAAAATAATTGTTTATTTTATTTTAATGTTTTATTTTATTATAGTCTATTATTTCTTAGGACTGTCAGTAGAATAAAAATAATTGGTTTATTTTATTTCATTATACTAGTCTATTATTTCTTAGGACTGTCAGTAAAATAAAAATAGTTTTATTTTATTTTATTATACTAGTCTATTTTTCCTTAACTGTCAGTAAAATAAAAATAATTGGTTTATTTTATTTTATTATTTTATTTTATTATACTAGTCTATTATTTTTTTATGATTGTCAGTAACATAAAAATAATTGTTTATTTTATTTCATTATTTTATTTTATTATAGTCTATTATTTCTTAGGACTGTCAGTAGAATAAAAATAATTTTATTTTTTTTTATTTTTATTTTAGTCTGTTATTTCTTAGGACTGTCAGTAGAATAAAAATAATTGGTTTATTTTATTTTATTTTATTATTTTATTTTATTATACTAGTCTATTTTTTTTAGGATTGTCAGTATGTTATTTTATTATTTTATTTTATTATAGTCTATTATTTCTTAGGACTGTCAGTAGAATAAAAATAATTGGTTTATTTTATTTTATTATTTTATTTTATTATACTAGTCTATTTTTTTTAGGATTGTCAGTAACATAACAATAATTGTTTATGTTATTTTACTATTTTATTTTATTATAGTCTATTATTTCTTAGGACTGTCAGTAGAATAAAAATAATTGGTTTATTTTATTTTATTATTTTATTTTATTATACTAGTCTATTATGTCTTATGATTGTCAGAAAAATAAAAATAATTGTTTATTTTATTTCATTATTTTATTTTATTATAGTCTATTATTTCTTAGGACTGTCAGTAAAATAAAAATAGTTTTATTTTATTTTATTATACTAGTCTATTTTTTTCTTAACTGTCAGTAGAATAAAAATAATTGGTTTATTTTATTTTATTGTTTTATTTTTTTATAGTCTATTATTTCTTAACACTGTCAGTAACATAAAAATAATTGCTTTTTATGTTTATTTTATTATAGTCTATTATTTCTTAGGACTGTCAGTAAAATAAAAATAATTTTATTTTATTTTATTATACTAGTCTATTATTTCTTATGATTGTCAGAAAAATAAAAATAATTGTTTATTTTATTTCATTATTTTATTTTATTATAGTCTATTATTTCTTAGGACTGTCAGTAAAATAAAAATAATTTTATTTTATTTTATTATACTAGTCTATTTTTTCTTAACTGTCAGTAGAATAAAAATAATTGGTTTATTTTATTATTTTATTTTATTATACTAATCTATTTTAATAGAGTGTTTTTTAATGTTGCTGTAAACACTCAAGTTGTAAAAATATATTTGAAATAAGACAAGGGTGAGTCTTTTTTTAATTTTTGCATAAACTGTTCTTAAAGAAAACAAATTAATATGTAACAAAGATTTCGTCTTAATAATCTAATTAATGGCATGTTTAATTTGATAATTCAAATCTGTTTAGGTGTTTTTATTTGTTCCTTGTTAAAATGCCAGGATGACAAATCCAAAAGTTATCTGAAACAATTATGTGCCACTGTGTCTCATCATATATTAATGGTATTTCTAATGAGTTCTGCTGCATGTCCACAGATCTACACAGAGATGGAGGAAGCAGACGAGCTCTTAAAGAGACAGACTGCCCAGCTCGAGTGCAGCTTGCGTGGCGTCCTCAGAGAAGACTTCCTGGAGAGATACATCTCTGCTCAGCACTGGGACAGCCTGTATATACAGCCAGTGAGTCTGTCGCACATTCAGTGTGTCTGAACCTAACTCAGCTGCCAAACATGCCATCCATAAATAGTTTATACAGACATGTGGACCCTGTTTAACCCTATAATGTCTGCTGTATCATATATATAGCAAATTTCTAAAGCCAAATAGTCAACTTTGCAGAAAAACCTGTCGCACACAATCTTCTACAGTCCTTCTGTCGTTAGACTTTTTTTACTTGGCTTAAACATCAAACCATGAATCATGTGACTTGTAATATGCACATAGTTTTTTTTACTCAGCAATTCTTTTCTGTGTTAGGTGTATGATGGATTTGAGAGAGCAGGGAAGAAGAAGCCTTCAATGATAGCGGAGTGGCTCGGCATCGGATCCAATGTGTTTTTGCAGGGGCTACAACTAACCGCTGGAGCAGGTGAGACTTTAATAGACTCATTACAATGTCAGAAACAATAGAGCTTTTTATGTTCTGCATGAGGTAAAATAAATCATAGATTGTGCTTCCCTTGAAGAAAAATCTTCCACATCATCATTAAAGTTCTTGCACCACATGCCATTAAAAAAAGGAACAGCTTTTCTATGGGATTTCCTTCATTCTTTAAAGGGGTTGTTGCTTGTGGATGAGTTGAATCAACTCCACAGCAACTACATAAATTTATCCACTAACCATTCAGAAACGTCTAAAAGTTGTAACTTCTTCTGGAGTCTCTCCATCAGTGTCGACTCCGGTTTGAACAATGTAAGGCTGAACAAAATCCTCATTCTGGCTGCGTGAGATTCTCCAGCTTTGTTGTTGTTGAGCTGTTAAAGCTCCGCCCTCTTCTGGAAAGCGGGGAGCTCATTTGCATTTAAAGGGACACACAAAAACGGCGTGTTTTTGCTCACACCCAAATAGGGGCAAATTTGACAAGCTATAATAAATGATCTGTGGGGGATTTTGAGCTGAAACTTCACAGACACATTCTGGAGACACCAGAGACTTATATTACATCTTGTGAAAGGGGCATTATAGGTCCACTTTAATGCACTGTGATTTTCCCTCACCACTGAGATGCAGTATTTATTATTTTTTTGATACTTAATTAATGCAACAACTGCCAAACTATTCATAAGATAAAGTGTTCAAGATTTCTGAGTTATTGGCATGAATGCAATGCTTGCATTCATTGCATACATTGTTTCTGTAGCTCATTGAGGCCCCCTGCTGGTATACATTTTTTTATTTCTGCATGACACATTACAGATTTGTTGGGGCATTTTTGAGCTTGTTTGACTACTTGTAATGTTTAAAGTAACATCCCTAAAAAGTAAATTTTTACAGAAACATCCTAACCTTGTAACCACTTAGGAAACAGAACATTTGTCAAATCTTAAGATAGGAAGTTTCTGTAATAAAACTCCAGAAGCCTCAATGGCAAATTCAGCATTACAAACCTCTCTCTCTTTCTTCTTCAGAGGCGGCAGATGAAGACGAGCCACAACTGGCGGGTGAGGAACTGATAGATATAGATGAAGAGGCAGATCTGATCCAGGTGGAGAGGATATTGGTGGATGCAGATCACCGGGATAAAGACCATCAAAAACGGAAATGCGAGGAGAAAAGCATCGCAGCCATGGCTGACATGATGTTGTCTTTGAACCTGAATAAAACTGAACCTCAACCAGACCAAAGTCAGAATCCGAGCCAGACTCAGCCTGATCAAGAAGAATGGCAGGTATGAATATTCATTTATTGTTTAATCATTTATATTATATATTATTTTTTAAATAAGACATGTCATAAGCTGTGTGTGCATTTGACATGTTTGTGTTGCGATGATCTCAGTGCTACTGTTCTGTTCATGTGTGTTCAGATACAAGGCCACCAGAAGAAAAAAATGAAGCAAATGGCTCGAAAAGAGCTGAGGAAGACTTCAACCATGAGTGAGGAACAGGAAAGGTGTACCAGAGATGTGTGGAGACTGAATCTGAAAGACAGATGGAAACTGTATCGGTAAGACACACACAGACACTTCCTCCACTAGATGGCAGCATCTACCCACAAATTAGTGATGGGAAGTTTTACTGACTCGTTCAACAACAAAATGAACAAATCTTTTCTCAAGTCAGTGTTGCATGTTAAGAGCCAAATTCCCCAACACATCAACTTATGCAAATGTTGATCACATTTAGAATAAGAAAAAAGTATAATGCAGCCAAGGCCAAATTATGAGGAACAGAAATGATTCATTCATTGCTTAGCTGGATCTGTTAGTTCACCTCACCTCCCGATCTGAGTCATTCATTCGTTTGTCACATCACATCCCTATAAAATGAAGCTATGCAGTCTGAAATGATTAGTTCACCTCCCGAGTCTTCTCAGACCTGAAGACTTGGGAGGTGTACAGAACCTATAGGATGAAAATAACCAATTCACTCTCTGAGTCATATTAAAGATCCATTCTGTCATCTGAAACATGCATTTTAGGCTGGAACAAGGATTAGTTCACTTCAGAATTCAAATTTCCTGATAATTTACTCACCCCCATGTCATCCAAGATGTTCATGTCTTTCTTTCTTCAGTCGAAAAGAAATGAAGATTTTTGAGGAAAACATTCCAGGATTTTTCTCCATATAGTGGACTTCACTGGGGTTCAACGGGTTGAAGGTCCAAATGTCAGTTTCAGTGCAGCTTCAAAGAGCTCTACATGATCCCAGACGAGGAATAAGAGTCTAATCTAGAGAAACCATTGGACATTTTCTAAAAAAAATACAAATTATATACTTTTTAACCACAAATGCTCGTCTTGCACTGCTCTGTGATGTGCCACGAATTACGCAATCATGTTGGAAAGGTCACGCATGACGTAGGTGGAAGTACCGATCCAGTGTTTACAAAGCAAACATGCAAAGACACATATCACAATGATGCCGGACGATTTTGAAGTTGGAGGAGAAAGTTAAAATCTCGGTACTTCCGCCTACATCACGCGTGACCTTTCCAACATGATTACGCAATGCGTGGCACATCGCAGAGCAGTGCAAGATGAGCATTTGTGGTTAAAAAGTATATCATTTTTATTTTATTTTTTAGAAAATGACAGATCATTTCTCTAGATAAGACTCTTATTCCTCATCTGGGATCATGTAGAGCTCTTTGAAGCTGCACTGAAACTGACATTTGGACCTTCAACCTGTTGAACCCCAGTGAAGTCCACTATATGGAGAAAAATCCTGGAATGTTTTCCTCAAAAACCATAATTTCTTTTTCGACTGAAGAAAGAAAGATATAAACATCTTGGATGATGTGGGAGTGAGTAAATTACCAGGCAATTTTTAATTCTGAAGTGAACTAATCCTTTAAGCCTTGTCTATGAAACCGGGGGAAAATGTGAAATAAAAGAGCTATATTAAATTCATGCTATAAACATTTTTGTTTTCTCCTTCAGTCTTTGGGTTTTGCGCTACCGGACTGATCTTCGCGCTAAAGCCCTCGCTGCTGAACAGGTCTATCAGGATGCGGCGGATCGGCTGAATGAAATCCGTCGTCGTGAGGATCTGTTTGTGCTGAAGCAGGCTCGGGTCGTCGGCATGACCACCACAGGAGCGGCTAAATACAGACAGGCTCTGCAGGAGCTTCAGCCCAGACTGGTGATCGTGGAGGAGGCGGCGGAGGTGTTGGAGGCGCACACCATAACAACCCTCAGCAAAGCCTGCCAGCACCTCATACTGATCGGAGATCACCAACAGGTAGACATGACTTGATCAATTGCTGGGACTGTCTATAGATTCAAAATGTTTCAAGAAATAGTCTGAGCCAAATATGTGTGTACTTTCTAGCAACATTAGAATGCAAGGAAATTGAATGATTATTGGGAATCTCTGGAGTTTTGATGTACTCCTCAGAGAACCTCATAAGAAATGTTAATGTCAAATTTTATTAATCGAAACAGTTAGGCCAGGATTAGTTCAATTTGGACATTTAAGTAGCTTTTATAAACATGCCTTAGAAAAAAACATTACTGATGTGCATCTTGAGATAAAACAATGGCATTGACATATGTTAAAGGTGCCCTAGAACGTGTTTTCACAAGATGTAATATAAGTCTAAGGTGTCCCCTGAACGTGTCTGTGAAGTTTCAGCTCAAAATTCCACATAGATTTTCTTTTACTCATTTTTTAAACTGCCTATATTGGGGCATCATTATAAATGAGCCGATTCAGGCTGCGGCCCCTTTAATTCGTCGCGCTCCCCACCCCCGAGCTCGCGACTGCCTTAAACAGCATAAACAAAGTTCACACAGCTAATATAACCCTCAAAATGGATCTTTACAAGATGTTCGTCATGCATACTGCATGCAGGCATCGGATCATGTTAGTATAGTATTTATTTGGATGTTTACATTTGATTCTGAATGAGTTTGATAGTGCTCCGTGGCTAAAGCTAACATTACACACTGTTGGAGAGATTTATAAAGAATGAAGTTGTGTTTATGAATTATACAGACTGCAAGTGTTTAAAAATGAAAATAGCGACGCTCTTGTCGCCGTGAATACAGTAAGAAGCGATGGTAACTTTAACCACATTTAACAGTACATTAGCAACATGCTAACGAAACATTTAGAAAGACAATTTACAAATATCACTAAAAATATCATGTAATCATGGATCATGTCAGTTATTATTGCTCCATCTGCCATTTTTCGCTATTGTTCTTGCTTGCTTACCTAGTCTGATGATTCAGCTGTGCACAGATCCAAACGTTAATACTGGCTGCCCTTGTGTAATGCCTTGAACATGGGCTGGCATATGCAAATATTGGGGGCGTACATATTAATGATCCCGACTGTTACGTAACAGTCAGTGTTATGTTGAGATTCGCCTGTTCTTTGGTGGTCTTTTAAACAAATGAGATTTACATAAGAAGGAGGAAACAATGGTGTTTGAGACTCACTGTATGTCATTTCCATGTACTGAACTCTTGTTATTCAACTATGCCAAGGTAAATTCAATTTTCGATTCTATGGCACCTTTAAGATAAGTCATTGCAAGTTCAATTAAAATAGCTCAAACATGCATTTTAGACTGGAACAGTGCTTAAAGGGAAAGTTCACGCAAAAATCAAAATCATCCCATGATTTACTCACCCTCAAAGCATCCTAGGTGTATATGACTATCTTCTTTCAGATGAACACAATTGAAATTATATTTAAAAATATCCTGGCTCTTCCAAGCTTTCCAAGCTTTGTATTTTGAAGATTTTGAAGCCCAAAAAAGTGAATGCATCCATCATAAAATGAATCCATATGGCTCCAGGGGGTTAATAAAGGCCTTCTGAAGGGAAGTGATGGGTTTTTGTAAGGGAAAAATCAGTATTTTAAACTTTATAAACTATAATAACTGGCATCCGGTAACAGCCGTAGTCTAGTTCCGGCGGAAGAGTGGCAGAAAAGTTTTGAATATAGATATTTTTCTTACAAAAAGCATCACTTCAAAAAACAAGGCCTTGGAATACTGTACTTTTATTATGGATGGATGCACTTTTTGGGCTTCAAAATCTCAAGCCCTATTCATAACATTCATAACCAAGCTTGGATATTTTTTAATGTGACTCCAGTTGTGTTCGCCTGAAAGCAGATTGCATGGATTGAGGGTCAGTAAATCATGGGATCATTTAAATTTTTGGGTGAACTATCCCTTTAAGCATGGCTGTGAAACCAAGGGTTATTAATGTATACAATAAATGCCTCAGTAGTAAGAAACCATGATGCTAACACATGTCTTTATTTGAACCTGCACAGCTGAGGCCCAGTGCAACAGTGTACGATCTTGCCAAGAATTTCAATCTGGAAGTGTCGATGTTTGAGAGGCTTGTCAGAGTGAAATTCCCGTTTGTGCGCCTCAACTACCAGGTTAGTTTCTGTACCATCACATCAACCACTGGGTTACATATTCACAGATGTCAATAACTCCTCTATTGAATCATGTGCTAAAACAACATAAACAACAATCCTGTTCCGTTTACTTTGTTTGTTTCTAGCATCGAATGAGGCCATGCATCGCTCGTCTATTGACTCCTCATATCTATGAAACTCTGGAAAACCACCCCTCTGTGCTGGAGTATGCCAATGTTAAGGTAAGTAACATAATTGGTGGACGAATAAGTGGTGAACAAAGTACACAAATCAAGAACTTGACTAAAAGTACAGAAACGTATCATAAAATATTACTCAAGTGAAAGTATTCAGTGCTCTTTTTCAATTTTACTTGAGTAAAAGTAAAAAAGTACTTGATTTTTAATGTACTTAAAAAAGTACTGATTGATGAATGTTTATTTTGTAATTTTATATAGGCCACTTATATAATTTAATTTATGATATATTTTATATAATCCTATTGCTCAAAATAATTATGAATGATGATGAATTGTCAAATAGCCAGCACTAGTCAGTATGGATGGAAGATTAGTGGATGCAGATACATAATATGTAATGTGTGTTGACAAACAATATAAAAACAGACGAAACATATAGGGCTAAATACATAACATTTAAAAAAAAGAAAGAAGCTGCAGCAGCGGGGAAGATGAACGTGCATGTGTTATTTTAATTTGTGTTAGAGTTGCACAATTCTGGATAAAATGAGAATCAAGATTTTTATTTGTTTCTTTCAAATATAATCATGGTTCTCCCATGATTCCGAATAGACAACTAAACAAAATTGCATAGAATTAATTACTAGAGGACAAAATATTAATTGCTGCAGTCTATTTAAAAATATTTAATTAATTAATAATAAAAAAAAAAGGTTTGAATGAATGATTTAATGACTCACTATTTCACTTGTTTCATTATTGGATGAATCAAAGTTTTTGAACAAATCTTTTGAATGAATGATTCAATGTCAAATACATTTTAACAGTCACTTGTCGCCTCCTAGTGTCGTAATGATGTAATCGATACAACCGTTATTTGAAGCGGCAAGTTTTAAAATGTGATTTGATCTGATTGAATCGAGATCGCGATCTGTAGACTCATTGATGTGGACGTTTCGCATTAAAGCATTTCAGTGGGCTTAAACAGATTGCCCTTTACAGCAGATTTAGTTAAAAAACAACTGACCTAAATATGATTTTCAGTTACAATCATTCATCCTACAATTCAACATTAGTAGGCTGACTTACTTTTCACCATCAGTCGTGTGCGCACTCGAAAAATCCTCCAGTTCTTGGCTAATTTTCAGTCAGACTTGTGAATTCATTCACTGGAGAGTTGCTCTGAACGGATCATTGAATCAGTGATTTGTTGACTCGAGAACAGCTGCAATACGATCAGTCCAATTCGCGAATGAATTGTTGATGTGATTTGTGAACCGATTTAACAATCAGTTCGTGCACGAATCGGACACCGCTTTTGCGTCTCTGAGCATGTGACGATTTCTTCATTTTAAAATAAGGAGTAATGATATGTTTTATGAAATGTAGTGGAGTAAAAAGTACGATCTTATGCTTTGGAATGTAGTGAAGTAAAAGTAAAAGTTGCTCAAAATAAAAATACTTGAGTAAAGTACAGATACTTGAAAAATGTACTTAAGTACTGTAAAAATACTTCGTTACTGTCCACCACCGAAGATTGCATGCAGAAACTTATCACAGTTTGCTTAAATTAATTTGGGTACCATCATCTCCTTGACATCTGTATCTTTCTGTCTACAGGGGCTTCTGAAAAATCTTTTTTTCATGAATCATTGTCAGCCCGAGGAAGAGATTAAGGATGGACGGAGCCACCAGAATCTTCACGAAGCTCAATTTGTGGTCGAGCTGTGCCGCTACTTGCTGTACCAAGACTACGAGCCTTCCCGGATTACCATTCTCACAACCTACACCGGACAGCTTCACTGTCTGCGTAAGCTCATGCCCTCTCCAGAGTTCTCTGGTGTCAAAGTCCATGTCGTTGACAAATATCAAGGGGAGGAGAATGATATCATCATATTGTCTCTGGTGCGCAGCAACCTTAAGGGCAAGGTCGGCTTCCTGAACATACCGAACCGGGTTTGTGTTGCTCTCTCTCGTGCTAAGATGGGTCTTTATTGTATTGGAAATATGGACATGCTCAGCTCGGTTAAACTGTGGAGCAACATCCTACACACTCTGAGAGAGCACGACCAAGTAGGTCATGCTTTGACGTTAAGCTGTCAGAACCATCCGGAAAAACAGATCCAGGTGTCCTGCGGTGATGACTTCAAAGGTTCCCCTGAGGGTGGTTGCAATCAGCCCTGCCTGTTCCGCCTGGAGTGTGGCCACGTGTGCACCCGTATGTGCCACCCAAACGATGCCGAGCACAAGAATTACAAGTGCATGAAGGACTGTCCAAAGGAGCTGTGTAAACTGGGCCACAAATGCACGAAGCGCTGTTACCAAGAGTGCGGTAAATGCCGGGTACTCCTAGACAAGATAATACCATCATGCCAACACAATCAGAAGGTGCCCTGCCACCAAGACCCTGCAACATTTGTGTGTCAAGAGCGCTGCCAAAAGACCCTCCCATGCGGCCATCCCTGCAAGTCGACTTGCGGAGGTTCCTGCACCTCTCAGTGCATGGAGAAAGTACAGATGCAGCTGAAATGTGGACATATCCAAGAAGAACCATGCTATATTTCCAGGGACTACAGAAAGGAGCCAAACTGCAGAACTAAATGTGGCACTACCTTGAAATGTGGCCACCCTTGCCCAGGAACTTGCCATAGATGTTATCAAGGCCGCCTGCACAAAGGATGCTCCCACAAATGCCAAGCAACCCTTGTGTGTTCTCATAAGTGTCGGGAACCCTGTGTAAGAGATTGTCCATCATGTTCCTCACCTTGCGAGAACCGTTGCGTCCACAGCATCTGTAAGAAGACTTGTGGGCAGCCTTGCGCTCCTTGCATCGAACCCTGCGAATGGCAGTGCCCTCACTACAGCTGTACCAAGCTGTGTCACGAACCGTGTGACCGTCCGCCTTGTTTAGTTCCCTGTAACAATACCTTACCCTGCGGACACCGCTGCATAGGCCTGTGCGGAGATCCTTGTCCCAATAAGTGTCGTGTTTGCCACAAGGAAGAGGTCACGGAGATCTTCTTCGGCAGTGAAGATGAACTGGATGCATGTTTTATTCAGCTAGAAGATTGCAAGCACTTGTTTGAGTCCAAAGGAATGGATCATTACATGAATCTCGACGAAGACCAAGATGCTGAACTGGATCAACGGGCAATCCGACTCAAGGAATGTCCAAGGTGTTGCACTCCCATCCGTAGAAACCTTCGGTATGGCACTCACATCAACCGCAGCCTGGCAGCCATTGAGATGGTCAAAGAGAAGATCAATGGTGATCCTGATATTATCAAGAAACAGCAAGAAGTCCTAATATCGCAACTGCATGCGCAGGAGAACTTGAAGAATCATCTTCCCATAGAGTTTACCTCCCTTAAACGGAGGCTCAACACAAAGGACCTTTCATACCAACAACATTGGCATCTCGAAAACTTGATGACTTTCCTCGAGAGTATTGGGAAACTGAAAGAAATGCAGAAAGAACATATGGCGCTAGTCAATATTCAGGCTTTCTCCTGCAAAGTCGATGAAGCTTTGAAATTCCTCTTGGATCCAAGTCAGAGGTTTTCAGACCAGCAGGTTGCAGATCTCGAACGTGAGTTGAAGAGACTCTCCTACCTGGCTGAGCTCAACGCGCGCTGCAAGAAGTCTCAAATTAAACTTCGTTTCAGCATTGTTCTTGCCACCGAGGTCAAACAATTAAGAGACATCCTGGAGGACACTTTGCCCTTCTCTGAGGGTCTAGAACGTACAGTCGAGAAAATGTTCACAGAGCTGGAAGATAAACTGCCGCGCAGCGGCTTGGGGATCACTGACGACGAGAGGGTGATGATACTCAAAGCCATCGGTTTGAATAAAGGACATTGGTACAAATGTCCAAACGGACATGTATATGCAATTGGTGAATGTGGGGGTGCTATGGAAAAAAGCACATGTCCAGAATGCAAGGCTGACATTGGAGGTACTAACCACACTCTCATTCAGGGAAACGCTGTGGCGTCTGAGATGGATGGTGCACAACATGCTGCCTGGTCAGATGTTGCCAACATGGCAAACTTTGAACTGATGGACATTGATTGAAATTCTTAGTTATTGTTGCCTTCCCAGACAGCAACATAGTGTGGCCCAGATCTGAAATGTGGATTACGCGTGGACCAGATGTGGGCCGGATCTGGGCCGACATTATGTTTCTGTCTGGGTTCTGTCTGCAGATAGGTGTTGGGCTTTAATCTGGTAACACAAATCATGAAATACTGTTAAATCAGGTAAGCAGGTTGCACCTTTTTTCACAGCAAGTTTTAATTTAACAGTTAGCAAGAGGGTTCAAAGTGAACTTTTTTCTTAGTGCTTGAAACTGTACTTTGCATTATTTCCTTACATTTATGTTGAAGCCATGATGAGGGAAAATTTGTAGTTCTTTTTTTAGGTATATTTGTTGTTCGGCAACTAGTCAACCTCTTGATGAAATGCTCCTTCCACTCATATTTTCATTTTGGTGGGGGAAAAAAGAAACTTTTGGCTTGCTAGCTAAAATTCTGATGGCAAATTTTCCCTAAAAGGTGTATTGTCTAAATTTTAGCAGTAGATACATGGCGACACAAAATGGAGACTTCGATGTAAGGGGACCCGCAGTGTATGTAGATAGAAATGGCTGATTCTAAAAACATAACATGTAAATTATGAAAACATAGTTATGTATATTATATTGCATTTCTGTCAACAGATCCTCTTAAATACACACTGGACCTTTAACATGATGATGCAAATCATTAGTCTCTTTGATTTGATTTGCTCATGTCAGATTAAAAAGAGTCAAAATCATTCTTACTGCCTGCTAACTGATGAGCAACTTACCTATTTTTATTCGCATTTCATGCTTAGTGATTGGCCAGCTGTTTAAACATAGCCACTATGTTAAGACTGACTTAAGAACTAGTCTGAATTAGACCAATATACCTTTTTGTTAAAGTTGACCCATCTTAAAGAAAAATTTGAAGAGTAATTTATAAAACTAGTCTAAGCAGTTTATGCAACTGGTCACTCTGTTTCTCTGTTTCACAAATATTATGCTCTGTACATTTCATGCATTAGCTTTTAAAAGCATATTTTTCTTGAAATGTTAAAACAGTTACAAAAAAAAAAAAAAAACAAGATTTTTTTTATATAAGTTTGCTTTGTTTAAATGCAACATATGTCAGAACATAGTCTTATAAAGCAGCTTGTTGTGGTCCTGGATGCTGATTGGTCAGTTGGATTGATATTGGATTTATATGGTATTCCAGGCTATGACTTTAACCCCCGGTTTCACAGACAAGGCTTAAGTCTAGTCCCAGACTAAAATGCATGTTTAAGCTGTTTTAACTGAAGGCAATCTTAAAATATGTCACTGCCATTGTTTTGTCTCAAGATGCACAAGGTATGTTTATAAAAGCTACTTAAATGTCCTAATTAAACTAAGGCCTAATCCTGGCGTAATCTAAGCCATGTTTGTGAAACCAGGCCTAAATGTCCTGGATCCAGATGTGCTAACATAAACAATGTTAACCAGTGAAATTACCTGTAGCTTACATGTATGCTCACAGAAGAATAGCACTTAATCATAAATATGCTTAATAAAATCATGTTTTAATGAAAATGTGTGTCATTCATCATTTTTATTAAATACTAACCATTTCATAAATGCAATAAGGCTCTTGAGGCCATGCTTTATTGTGAATACAGCAAAGTCCTCATGCTTTACTGCTTTAGTATGTACTAACTTTTGTCTACATTTCACTAGGTGGCAGCAGTGTACCAGTCAACAGCTTGTATTGGGACAAAGTCAGTATGCATTTGTGCTCTCCACAATGCAAGCTGTGGTTTCTCTCATGTATGGTCAGGTTTTGACCTGCATCAAGAAACACACTGGTCTCTGCCAAATTCAGCAGGTTTATCCACTGATATCTGGCTAATAATAAAGCATTACCCGAGCATTCAGCCTAAATATACCAGCAGTCACGTGAGTCGAGAGGCTAGTCGTGAGCTGCTGGGACGACTTCCATTTAGGCTTCCCAGCAGCTTACATCAGTTCATTATGTGATGAATGTCGCCTTGTCATAACATAAACCCGAATGCAAAGTCGGCAGTTTCTGCACAGGAAATGAGGGTGGGGTGGAGAAGCGACAACAAAAACTGTTGTGTCAGGATGCATATTTCTGAGGGACAGTATTTACGAGCTGTAATTTTATGGGGCCAAAAAAAGCAAGTGAAGCAAAACGACATCAGTCATATTCTTTTGCGTTAGTTTAATGCTTCATGCGTGCCTAAGAACATCCCTTAACTCTGGTAAAAATCGATCTCTCAGTGCTTCATTGCTTTTGTGCAATGGTGGCAACAGCAATATGATAAAAGTCATCAACGGTCAATAAATCTGAGTGATGACGACAAAATTTGTTTTGCTAATTAATGTAATTTATTAGTTTAGCTGTAGAATATTTACTGTTGCTACAGATCAACATGGCATTTTGGCAGATTTATGCATAATTGGCGTGAGGTTACGGTCGATTTTTCAATGGCTTCACACTCATCTGCTTATTATGGATGTGACTTTTATTTTCTGTTTGAATTCAAGGGCAGATTAGGACAGGAGTCTGACGCATGATTGGGGGAGGGATTGAGCATCTATGCATGATTGTTCGTCACAATGAGTCATTGTGTTTAATGGAGAGGATCATTTAAGTGTCACACAGATTGGACTGTTGGGTTCACAGAGACACAGAAGAGCACATGCGAACTCGTACCGTCCACCCTGAGTGAGCGCTAATGTAATTAGGGTTCAAGTGCTTCAGTATGCAAATGGAGAAAAACATTACCGCAGATGGGGAAAGTAGGATTCTGGTTGAAATTGTGACGTGTTGAATATGATTCCTGGTGCTGAGAACAAAAAATACCATGGTATTAGAATGTTATATATAACATTAATATATTATATATACCATTTTTCTTCCTTTTTTAAAAAAAAGTACCATGGTATATGTCATGGTTTCTCAGCGACGGGTTTGTGAGATTGTTGTAATAATGTCAGTTCAAATTTAAACTATACAAAAAATAATAATATTTTAAACTAAATTTAATTATTTATTTCACTAGATGTAATATAAGTCTCTGGTGCCTCCAGAATGTGTCTGTGAAATTTCAGCTCAAAATACCCCACAGATCATTTATTATAGCTTGTCAAATTTGCCCCTATTTGGGCAAAAACACGCAGCTTTTGTGTGTGTCCCTTTAAATGCAAATGAGCTGCTGCTCCCGGCCCCCTTTCCAGAAGAGGGCGGAGCTTTAACAGCTCAACAACAACAAAGCTGGAGAATCTCACGCAACCAAAATGACGAAAGTGTTCAGCCTTACATTGTTCAAACCGGAGTCGACACTGATGGAGAGACTCAGGAAGAAGTTACAACTTTTAGACGTTTCTGAATGGTTAGTGGATAAATTGATGTAGTTGCTGTGGAGTTGATTCAACTCATCCACTAGCATGTGCCGTCATGTTCATCTTTTGTGTTGAATTGTTCCCTCGTTTGTGAAGCAGTCCGGTGTAAAATGATGCAACAACACTCGACTACAACAACTCTTCCTCTTCTCTAAAGCAGCCCAACATGGCCCCGCCCCCTTTGTGGTGTGTTCTCGGGGGCGGGGTTTATGTAAATTTTAGGGTTAGTGATGTCAACAACCCGAGAAGAAGCTCATTGTAGTCCATACCAGCCATTTGTTGTAGTCCTCAAAAAGCAATTTCTGTAAAACGAAATATCTCCCTTTGCATTGAACTTTGAGCGTTGTAACTTTGCAGATGTTGTTTATGATCAAACAGCAACATTACACACTAACTAAAGTTAAAAAAGTCAAATCATAATCAAGGAACCCTTTAATTTCAGGAGGTTCATCATGTTATTTAAGTAGGAAAAAGGCTGGGAAACCATGTAATATATGGTAATCATTCAGTACCATGGTATATTTGATATTAAACATACACCATGCTATATACCAGCTCTATAATACAACTATTGTCTCATTTGTTTCTATTTTTATTTATTTAATTTTTCTTGTCGTTAGGACTTTTAGGAGAAAAATCCAGGAACAGTTTGATACATTGTTGAGATGTTTTCTGGAGACATGAGATTTCTGCTGTATTTTTCTCATGCAGGAGAAACATCTTGAAATTTCAGCAAAATCTCTATTTGTTCTCTGTTTAATCTTATTGCTTTCTAAATTGAGATATAAAGCAGATCTCATTTGTGATGCGTCATTCTCTGGAAAGTAGCTGTTTATCTGTTTCATGACTGCAATTTGTTCTCAGTTTGTATTAGTTGTTGTGCACGTCATAAGAATCATATCTGGCTGTTTTCTGCATTGCATTTATCAAACCCGCCTGGTTGGAACGAACTGATTAAAATTTCATTGGGCCCCATGGTGATCAGCTATATGCTTTCATCAAATAATGTGCATGCGGATGTGCAAATATAGATCTGGTAAGGTTATAGCTTTGGCACAAAAGCATATGAAAGCCTTATTCACTCTCGCCCGGCTCTGTGTTTCAGCGACAGGCACTTTTGTGTCCTGCAGTACGGCTGCTTTAATTAATGTTGGATTACGTGTCCTTTGAACAGTCACTGATTCATGTTCAAAAAGAGGTTTGTCTTGTAACGAGGTGTAATCGTAAGTAGAGTACTGGAGTGTCTTATGAAACATGGAAAATTTGAGAACTTTTAATCATGTAATTACCAGAGGGAAAAACTGGCTAAAAGATTAACCTGCTTAATAGGTTCTGCCATTCCAAACCTGATGAGAAAAACACCAATAACTTACCTAATCTACTTGAGTTACGAATCCGTTATGAAACACGCTCGTTGCAACAAGAATTCTCATCCATGACCGGATAATGCATCGATGAAATATGTGGTTTCATTTTGAATTCTTTATTCACTGTTGGTTCACATAATCATCCAGAACAGATCACTTCTGTTCTGTGAAATGTGTAGCACACATTTTTATTGGGTTTGTTGTTGCAATGCATTAAAAATTCTAACAATTTTTCTTCCAATATAGACTTGCATCCACTGAGAATATGCTTGTTAATTCCTCTCTCCCTGTTGAACTGATTTCACTTTGGCTCATGTTCCTGTAATGCAAGTCTTTTATTTGGAGTGGACCAGTTCTCTGGTGACTCCCCTCCTTTTTGGCACCGGTTCTGCCAACGTATTTTGTAAAACCACTGCCAATTACAGACTCAGCAAAGCTTGCTTTTAATAAGCGTTGTTTGCCATGTAAAAGCAAAACATGCACCGACATGCTTTTTTTTTGTGAGAGGAGCAAATTTGAAAGTTGCACAAATCTGTCAAATTTGCAAGATGAGAAAGTGTGAGCATCAATATACATTAAGACATATTGTAGGATGAGGAACATATTGTAGCCTAATTGACAACTTTAAATGTAGATGTTTTTCTTTTACATTTTCGGTGGTTCTCGAGGTGCAAAACTTGAGTCTTGTGGGTGGTGACCATTTCTGTTTGAATTCTGTTGTTATTCAGCATTGTTATTAGGGTATTCTAGGTTGTTAAAAGGTGGTTATTTTCTGTCTGACTTGGAAAGAAGCCTCTGATCTTCTGGTTTGTAGATAAAGGCCCGTTCACACCAAGAACGATAACTATAAAGTTAACTATCTATTTACACTAAGTACAAATAGCCAGCCTTGATGGCAGAGGCTATTTGTCAACTGCAGCAATAGTGTGTGGGTAAAAGGCGTGTGTTTTGAGTTTTGATGCAAATTGAGACGTGTTTGAATCCGCCTTTTGCTTAACTTAGTCTACTTCCTTTTCCCATCACATATCTAATCAAGAAAATATTCGAAAAGTAAATAAAGTGTCTAACATGTGTTTAATTTATCGGTTAGGGTTAGGGGTGTAGAGAGGGCTTTATTGTGCTAATAAGGGGGCATGCATTTTATAATTTTAATAAATATATAGTAATTTACATTCTGTTATTATTGCATACCATTTAAAGGATTAGTTCACTTCAGAATTCAAATTTCCTGATAATTCACTCACCCCCATGTCATCCAAGGTGTCTTTCTTTCTTCAGTCGAAAAAGAAATGAAGGTTTTTGAGGAAAACATTCCAGGATTTTTCTCCATATAGTGGACTTCACTGGGGTTCAACGGGTTGAAGGTACAAATGTCAGTTTCAGTGCAGCTTCAAAGAGCTCTACATGATCCCAGATGAGGAATAAGAGTCTTATCTAGAGAAACCATTGGCCATTTTCTAAAAAAAAAAAAAACAATTATATACTTTTTAACGATAAATGCTTGTCTTGCACTGCTCTGCGATGTGCCACGTATTACGTAAAATGTTAGAAAGGTAGCGGAAGTAACACGGTAGGGCGAAAAACTCATTTTCTCCTCCAACTTAAAATCGCCCAAAATCGTTGTTTTACCTTTTTTTTGTTTGACTTAGTCTTTGCATGTTCGCTTTGTAAACACTGGATCGGTACTTCCACCTACGTCACGCGTGACCTTTCCAACATGATTACGTAATGCGTGGAGCATCACAGAGCAGTGCAAGACGAGCATTTGTGGTTAAAAAGTATATAATTTTCTATTTTTTTTAGAAAATGAGTGATGGTTTCTCTAGATAAGACTCTTATTCCTCGTCTGGGATCATGTAGAGCTCTTTGAAGCTGCACTGAAACTGACATTTGGACCTTCAACCTGATGAACCCCAGTGAAGTCCACTATATGGAGAAAAATCCTGGAATGTTTTCATCAAAAACCTTAATTTCTGTTCGACTGAAGAAAGAAAGACATGAACATCTTGGATGACATGGGGGTGAGTGAATTATCAGGAAATTTTAATTCTGAAGTGAACTAATCCTTTAATGTACAACAATGAGGTGAAAACAGTAGCCTATCTGCCACTATTTAAAAGTATTTAATAGCATCTAACTACTATTTACACTTATTTTAAAGAAAATACTGCTATTTTTAAATAGCGTAAATAGAATCTGTCGCTAGTTTGACTTAGTGTAAATAGCATATTGCCAAGAAAATCTAGCTGCTGCCATAACTGTATGACAATATTGTCCTGTTCATTATACGCATTATAAGCTGCTGCTTTAAATTTTAGTACTATATCTTTATCATTATTATTATAGTTATCATCCTTGGTGAGGCTCGGGTCCTTCAATGTCCATCTATGGGATTTTTTTTTACCTGTTTTATGCATTATTAGTCCAGTGACTTTGAATAATAATATTGATGCTTGACTTTGCAAATGCACAGGCCTCCTCATGGACATCCCTGTTCTCTGTTCAACTGTAAGTCATGTTGAGCTAACTATTGCTCATAATGCGTTACTTCGATTTTCTTTAACCATAATAACTCTCTTTCTGAGATGTTAGAAGCTTGACAGGGTTGACACGACCAGTTGCGACATGGAAAACCCCAGGAATGTGAAATCCTGATCAGACGTGAACATTGTGAATTACACATTGATAATCTGGGACTGAGACTCACACTGCATGATACTATTCACATAATAATTATGAACAGTGCTGTAACTGAAGTTACAACGAATCGCTTTTTTCAGTCACTAGAGCAGCGGTGCATTGGGTTTGTCTGTATTTTTCTTCATCATAGATGATTCATGCCTCTCTCTTGACATGTGAAGAAAATCTAGCACCTTTTTGCCCAGGTAAGCATATTTACTCAGGTGTGATTCTAAACTAATTTGAATAAATGTATGAAACTCACTTTCACCTAATGGCGGCTCTCTATACGAGCACCTGCCGTTGAGTTAGTGAGTGGCATTAAGTCGTTTTGCTGCGCTGGGCTGAGAAATGCTTCATAACTCTGGATTCAATTCAGCATTTTCAATATGACACCATATGTGCTTTTTTGAAATAGGCAATTATGTGTGTGTGCTTCACATTTAATGAAACATAGCCAAGAAACTGGAGCTAATGAGAACCAATTATCTTCCTCACAATTTCAGACAGCGTTCATTTACTGGAGTACGTAAAGGGGCATGCAACTGTGTGATAAATTATGATCAGTGTAATTATAATAAATAATTATTTATTTATCCAAAGAAATATTTAAAATTAAGTGTTTTCATTCATGTTTACA